>LJPK01000145.1:2407-147486 GCA_001430945.1 Amauroascus niger
CATGCTCTACCAATTTGGGGGGGGGGGGGCGATCACAATGGGGCAGGTTTTGTGTGCTATGAGCGACAGCTGATCAATCCCTGCAATGAGGCAATTGTTTCGCGGCCCATCCATCATCTCCGGACAGACAGGAGGTTCTTCATCAAACCCGGTTCTTTCCTTGATTGATGAAACCATTTTGCAGCTGATTTAGACCAAACAGTCGATCCAGGCTCCAGTTGGCCAATCCGGGCTGGCGCACAAGGCTGAAGAAAGTCAATCCGATCAAATTAAATCGAATGTTGACATGCGGAGAAATACAGCTGCACGTCAGCCAATCCTTGCAAGCCACCGTGCTGGACCCTTGATGACATGCCGGGGTGGGGATGCTTGCAGCTCGCCTTGGCTGATCTTGGGCATACGTGCATGGCGTCGATGAGTAATATGAAACTACCTATACACGATATTTCCAAGCACCATTTCTCATTTGTCGACGCAAATGCCACCTCCTCCATAAGCCCCCTTGCTCTGGCCCCGCTGCGATCCGTCCCGCAACTCTTGATAGATGCAAAAGGGCCCGCATCCCGGGATTGTCCTGATTGCTCTTTGTAACGGCCGTACATACCGGGACTGGACATTGTTGCACTACATTTCGTTTGCATTGATTGGAGACGATTGACGTGAAGTGTCCAGTTGACGGTCGGAATTTGCAGGAGGCGGCTTCTACTGTTGTGTTTGGGGTTTACCACAGGGACGGCCAAATGGTATGTCAGGCCATTAGACTAATAATCATGAATGTCGTAGAAGCCCCAAATATGTGCAGAAGAACAACAAACTCCCTACACTTGCCGGGGTCCACGAGGGCGTAGTGAAGACATACTTCTTGGAGCCATCTGTTGTACGGTTTTACATCATGGTCGATAGAAGAAAAGGAGTCCCGGGTCATACCCGACAGGGAACAGCTGCGAATCCTTCGTCACAGGTGAGACAAGAATGAACGGGCCTTAAACAAAGCTCCATCGGATCCAGAACTGACGCAGCAACGTTTGAACCAGGAAACTGAACAATCAAACCCCAAAACCGCCCAAAACACTGACAGTCATAACCCTCCCAGCCGGCTTCTGGCTGAAGGAGACGGTCGCAGGCCCGTCCGTGAACGATTCAATGTGGACACTCGTACTGGTGGGCTCTCTTTCCGGTGTCCCATTATCACATCCCCTGGACGGAGCGGTTTTGGTCCCACGCTGGAGCTACTGTACAATTCCGGCTCGGCAGCCAAAAACAGCATATTTGGTGCAGGCTGGCAGTTGACTGGGGTCGACAGTATTTCCCGTAAAACCACGATCGCCATCCCAAACTACGATGATGACCGGGATGTATTCGTTCACTCCTCATTTGGGGATCTTGTCCCGGTTCTCGGTGACAAGAAAGGGCCAAGAGAGCGCCAGGAGGAGTTGGATGGGAAAAAATTTCGCGTAAGATATTATCGGGCGCGAGTAGAGTCGGATCCGGTACGAGTTGAACGATGGATGTCTTTGGATGGCAATCGACCTGATGTGCATTGGAGAACGGTCTCGTCGAGAAATATTATCACCATCTTTGGTTGGGAACCTACCTCACAAGTATTCCATCCTGCCGTTAATGCAGGACAGAGAGGGTGTTTCTCGTGGTTGGCAAATGAGACATATGACAGCCACGGGAATCAAATGGTATTCACCTATAAAGCGGAAAATACTGCATTGGCGACAGGTGAAATTGCAAGAAACGTAAACGAGTCCCACCACAACCTAGAAAATATCAAAACTCAACGCTATCTAAAATCAATCAAATACGGCAACAGAACACCAAATCGTGACATGCAAACATGGAAGCCGATCGAGCTACAGAACACCCCTGGCAGATGGATGTTCGAGGCGGTATTCGACTACGGGGAACACACCGCAGAAATTCCAACTACGCAAGAAAACGGCCAATGGACAATGCGTTCAGATCCATTCTCAGTCTTTACGAGCGGCTTTGAAATCCGGACCTATCGCTTATGCCGACGAGTGTTGATGTTTCACCATTTTCCGAACGAGCTCAAGGATCAAGACTGCTTGGTGGCTGCTACAGAATTTAGCTACAGGAGCGACCCAAAGTCAGGTGCGTCGATGTTACAATCCTGTACTCCATGCCATTACAGCCCAGCAAGCAACAATGCCCAGTATACTTATTTACGGCTCCCCCCCAACACATTTCAGTACTGGGAGGCTCCCGATCCAAATCAAATTTTAGTCGAGGAGTTTGAACTGGATCTTGCAGGCTTCGCAGCAGGTGCAACACAATGGGTCGATCTTGATGGAAATGGGGCTGCGGGCGTGCTGTCGACCACATTAGGAGGAGGATGGTACTATCGCCCCAATGATAGCGGAGACAAACCAGCCATAGGCAAACCAAAGTTAATCCCAAGGATCCCAAGCACAGTTGCCTCCGGGCATTGGAGATTCGCTGATCTCACTGGAAATGGTTTGCTAGAAGTCGTATCTGAGTCACCAGACGGGCACCTCCGAGGCTTCTATGAAAGAGCTGACGGAGACTGGGATAGTTTCGTCCCGTTCGAATCATATCCCACAATACAGTCCGATAACCCGGACTTCCGTCATATTGACCTCAGCGGCAACGGACTCGGGGATATTCTCCATATAGCGGCCCAAGACCGCGATGAACTGGCTTGGTATCCATCACTGGGTCGTCAGGGGTATGGCAAAGCAAATTGGACTAGCGGGGCACCAAACATCCCATCTGGAGAAGAACGAGCAGTGATGATTTGCGATATGACAGGAGATGGGCTAACCGATGTTGTTTTAATATACAATAACTACATTTGCTATTGGCCGAATGTTGGACACGGACGTTTTAGTCACAAGGTGATTATGAGCAACCCCCCGTTTCTCGACAATTCAGCAGACTTTTCGCCCCTCCGGATCCGTATGTCTGATATCACTGGGACAGGGACTGCAGACCTGATATATTTCCCACCCAATGGTGGCATTGAGGTGTTTTACAATCAATCAGGGAACGGCTGGAGTGATGTGTACACTCTCTCCACATTTCCTGCTCTCGATCAATTTTGTGCCGTCGACATTTTTGATGTTGCTGGTCGAGGCACTCAATCCTTGTGCTGGACTTCAGATTACCGCAGCACAGGATCGACCACAGTACGCTTCTTGGATCTGATGGGAGGCTGTAATCCGGGACTACTAACAGAATGCTCGAATGGAATTGGTGGCTCGGTGCTGGTCAAGTATCGTTCTTCTACGCGTTATCAACGAGACGATGAACGTGCTGGGATGCCGTGGATTACCCGACTTCCATTTCCCATCCACTGTGTAGAGAGTGTCAAGGTGAATGATATTGTTGCGCAAACTTCCTCAAGCATACGGTATACGTACCATAACGGCTATTATGACTCTGGCGAACGCCAGTTTCGTGGTTTCCAGATAGTTGAAGAATGGGAAGCAGAAGACTTTTCTACCACAACTGGAATCCATTTCACTCGGGTACCGTGTTACACAAAAAATTGGTATTATATCGGGCTGGAGCACGTTGATGCCATTGATATTCTTCCTGGCAGCTATCAGTCGCTACAGGCGCTACCGCTCAACGCAAATATCGAAAGTAGTTTGTCGGGTCAAAAGATGAGTCTCAGTGAAGTGGAAGATGCGTATAGAGCATTGGGAGGGCAAAAGCGTCGCCAGGAACTTTTCAGGGGTGATAGGGCGTTGGGAGACACCGTTCCTTACACTGTCACCCAGCAGACATATAACATCGTGATGCACCAGGGTGCCCACGAGGACCGGCATGGAATTTTCAGGGTGAATAGTCGTGAGGAGATCACGCTGAATTATGAATCGGACACTGCAGCAGAGTCCAGGATTCAGCACTCTTTCGTGTTGCAGACCGACGATTACGGCAACGTTTGCAAACAGGCTGTCGTATATTACGGGAAGATTGGAAGCAGCTTGGAAATAGCAGAAGACCGACAGGCGCAGGAGGAAACCATCATCACCTACACTGAAACGGACTATACTAATGCCATCGACTCACTTTCTGTATCAGGCACACTAAATCCGGGCTACTTCCAACCTCCTCTTCAATCTGAGACTCGTCAATATCGCGTATTTCCTGGGAAGAATTGGGAACGCCGCAATCAACATACTTATGTTTGGGAAGACGTGGCCGCTTCACTTCCACCAGCACACGAAATCCCTATTCACGAAGAATCTCCGGTTACTTCAAAAGTGTCTGAAAGCGGATCTAGAATGCTTGTCTCGAAAACGTGCACATTATACAGTAAACCCAATCTAGACGGACCTTTACCCCAGGGTAAGGTGGAGCCTTTTTCGACGGAATTTCAGAGCTATCGGCTGGCCTTCACCACAACGCTCCTCGCGATGACCTTGAAAAAAGGGGAGACCCCATTACTGAGTCCAGATAAGATTGATCAGGAACTCAAGCAAGGTGGTTATTTGAAACTGAATAACGCCGATGATGAGTGGTGGGCCCCTGGCAAACGGAACCTATTCACGAGTCTTGCGAGTGGTAACAACGAGGTTAACATCGCGCGCTCACTCTTTTACATTCCCAACGCAGAGATGGACGCCTACGGCAACATCTCATATCAACATAATGACCAGTACGGGATCCTCCCGGCAAAAACAATCAACGCGGTGGGGAATACAATTTTGTTCGAAAATGACTATGCTCGACTATGCCCGGTGCTGACTACAGACCCAAATGGAAACCGAACTGGAGCTGTTTTTGATGCATGCGGACGTGTCATAGGCGTTGCGAAAATGGGAAAGGAAGAGGAGACGGTGGGGGATTCACTAGATGACTTTGTGTCCACACTTTCAACGACGCAGTTGAAGGCATTCGTCGATAATCCAGTAGGACCAATCTCCAAAGAACTCATCGGAAAAGCCGGGAGGAGAAGTATATATCACGATTACTACGATACGAGTCAAACTCCAAATGTCCCTGCGTTTCGTGCAGAACTTGTGCGCCAGGATCACTACTGTGATTTACCTTCTTCTGGGATCATGGTTCACATTACATACTTAAATGGTAGCGGCCAACCCATACAGGACGTTTTACTCTCTGGGAACTCGGAGGAGGAGAGACAATGGCAGGTTAACAACTACGCCGTTCATGACAGCAGAGGTGATCCAGTTAGGCAATTCCAGCCGTTTACTGCCTCGACGCATCATTTCAAAACGCAGACAGACAGCCAACGCGTTCCTGCCATCGTGACGCTTCGAGACCCGTTGAAGCGGACAGCTGGTGTTTTGAATGCTGACCATACATGGAATAAAACGAACTTCTCCGCTTGGTCTCGGACTATTTTCGATGCTGGCGACACGGTAGAGATACCAGATCCTGCGGAGGACCGCGATGTAGGTCCTTATTTCAAACAGGTCAACTCAGCCTGGTACCTCCCAACATGGCGCGATGCAGAGTCTGGTGTCTCCGAAAAGCGAAAGCTCTCTGCGGAAAAGTCCATGGTTTACTCTAATACACCACAGATCGTTCACCTGGATTCATTCGGGCGTGAAATAGTAACCCTCCTTGATAACGGCGCTGTGTCAGGGGGTAAACGAGACATCCGCCGCAGCCGTACTGTGTATGATGAACGTGGTAATGTTCGATTTCTGCGAGATTCATTAGACCGTATCGTAATGCAAACATGGCACGATCTGTTGGGACGGCCCCTTCACAGCATTAGTATGGACAGTGGACATCGCTGGCTGCTGCCGGATTGCGACGGAGAACCGCTTCTTTCTTGGTCGACTAACGGGACACGCAAACGCATGGTATATGATGAGGTGAGACGAAAGAAAGCAAGCAAACTGATGCCCTCAACAAACGATCCGGCCGAGATTACTGTTGTCGAATATTTGTACGGGGACGAAGAAAAAGTAGTAAAAGCGAATGCTGCTGTAAAAAATAACCTCCGGGGCCAACTATACCAGTGCAGAGATCAGTCGGGCATACAGACAAACAACAATTTTGATTTCAAAGGGAACTGTCTCTTATATTCGATTCAGTACGCTACAGAATACAAAGGTCTCCTAGATTTATCGGAGGAGGTTGCTTTGATGCAGACTATCCACACAACGACGACCTCATACGATGCTCAGAACCGCCCGCTTTCGTTGAAGGTTAAAGATGGACTTAAAGAATGTTTTATAACTCGCCTTTATGATATTGCTGGTCGTCTCAGATCCCTTAAATCAATTGAGTCCGATGGAACCAGCATCACATCTTCTGTCGAAAATATCGAGTACTCGGATGACAATCTAATTGCTCTTGTTCAGTATGGGAATGGCTCACAGACACGCAATACCTACGACAGTGATTCGCGGAGACTGGTAACTTCAACAACCAAACGGAACATCAAGCCTGCGTGCGTGCAAAACGTCTCGTATGTGTATGACTGTATGGGGAGAATAATACAAAAAGCCAACGATGCCCAAACCAATCTCCCTACTTTAGACCCTTCCGTCTCACAGACGCAGGAGTTCCGATATGATGCTTTGGGACAATTATCCGAGGCGACCGGTCGCGAACAGGCAGATCCCTCAGATAAACATCTTTTACCGTACAATACCCATTCGGTGAGGAATGAGACACATGGTGCTGGGCTCCAAACGATCAGATACAGCGACAGATATGAATACGACATCGTGGGAAACATCATGCAAATTCAGCACATACCACTCACCGATGGTTTCACAGGCTGGACTCGAGTCTACACGTATGAGGAACGGAGCTGCGCGGAGGCGAATCGATTTAGCAACCGATTGAGTAAAACTTCGACTGGTGGTAAGACAGATCACTACATGTATTCCGAGCTCGAGAGTGATGAGGAAGAGCGTGATGAGGAAGAGAGTGACGAGGAAGAGGGTCCGGAAATGGTTAAAAATACATACAACGGCAATGGATGCATCAGTTCAATGCCCGGGTATGCGTTTATGGACTGGGACTATGATAATCGACTGCGGTGCTTTTCAGCCCAAAAGGTTACGCAAGAAAATGCAACGTCAGAGAAGACCTGGTATATCTACAATGCCGATGGACGCCGCGTGCGCAAAGTGACGGACTCCGGGACCTCCTCCAACGGGCGTTCGGCGCCAGCGAAAATAAAAGAAACCTTCTACTTATCGCAACGTGACATATTCATAGCTTACAAGGGTGATGGCGTTACCAAAAACCGGGATATAATTACAATCAGTTTAGAGGATTCCAGTGTCTTCTCCTCCCCCGTTGCGCTGGTAGAATATGGCTCACATGGGCAGCCCTTGGTCCGGTATCAGATGAGCGATAACCTGGAACTTGATACTAACTCCCAAATTGTTTCATGGGAGGAATATTCACCATACGGGGCTCGTACATATCAAGCACTCACGACACAAGCTCCCCGCAAGTATCGTTTCGCGGGGTACCAACGGGACAGCGAGAGTGGACTCTATTTGTGTGGACAGAGATACTATGCTTGCTGGCTGGGACGATGGACTTCACCTGATCCCCTGGGAACAGTGGACGGGTTCAACCTTTATGCATACGTCCAAAATGATCCCGTAAATCTCGAGGACCACCCAGGAACAATGGCAAACAAGAGAAGGAACAACGGTCCGACTTATTCCGCCACACAAACTATACCCCTGGACAAGTATATAGTTACTGTGCCCGTAAAGTCACCTTCAGGCAACATGGGTATCGGTCCTCGCTCGCAGCTTTATGGTGCTGTCCTCGAATTTGAACGCGCGCTCCAACCCAACGAGATGGTTCGTCTGGCGCAAAAGGCATATCGGCAGATCATTGAACTCAGTGGCAAGGATCCAAAGGCAGCCCGCCAACCCGGGTCCATCACGGCTCTGGCCTCGCCTGATAGTCGAACGGTCATCCTCGCTTCATCAATGAGAGGCTTTGGGGAGGACCGTGCAGAACCCAGGGACTACAGCACCACCCAGACAACCTCTCAACTGCGTGGGTTATTTACGCAAGGCGACCGTACAGTTGAACATCGAACTGGGGCTTGTGGTGAAATCATGGCCATAGAAACATACTTCCTAAGCAATCCAGAAGCCACTGAATTGCCCGCCGGAATGACTGCTGTGTCGTACGGCGTCCAAGGAGGTGTCGGCGAGACAACGAGACAAGCACACCTCACTGAACGTTTGGCTGTAATGCCAGCCTGTAGTGCTCAAGGAGCACGATGGGGATGTGAAAATCTACTTCCTGCCGCCGGTGTTGCACCTGTCCAAGGTGAGCTCGAAGAAATTGCGTTGCCAGCAAGCCGTAAATTGGATCATCCCGGATTCAGATCCCAATACACGAACGGCCAGATACGTAACATGCCCAAAGCTACCACCAGCTCACGTTAAAATCGCTGTGCAATCTGATAGAAGTGTTGCAGCCCTCTCCTTTCGCTTTTTTGCTTTTCTCTTTGGTTGGTAATCTCGAGCCAGGACAAAAGACGTATTTCGTAAATACTCCCTTTAAATCCCATAGTGCTGTGTTCATGGCTCAAGAAAGCTCGGGTTGAGATGGTTAGCTACTCAAGGACAAGGCATTTTTGTAAACCCTCTTTGGCAAGGGGGGGGCACAGATTAGACCTGCATCAACTTGCCCCACTCCAGTGTCCCCATTAAATATCATCATCGTTGCACATCGCTGCAATCGCCTTCTCATCATGGTCAATTTCCCAGAAACACTCCCTGTGGAATGCACATCCGCTATCTTGTCACTGCTCTGTCACCACGACCTATGTCAGGCAGTCCGCGTTTCGTCAGCCTGGCATTGGGCGGGCGAACTCTTGTTGTACCAACAAGTTAAGATTCGATCAGCCGGTGTGGTCCAGATACTCCGCAACTTAGACGACAGACCACATCTCACCAGCTACATTCGACAGCTGTCGATTATCGAGGAAGATCCCAAGAATCATCTCGAGGGCGCTTCTGCGCGCCTTGTGCGTCGACTGTCAGAGCTTCGTGTGCTGTGTCTTTCTCGGTGGCCGTATGATTTGGATTTTATTGATGGACACGCAGCATTGAAACGGGTCGTGCTAGATGATTATAAGGTGAGAGCGATGGATCATGTCAGGCCGTTGTGGAGTCTTCCCGGCATCGAAAGCATCCACGCGTGCCTGGGAGAGCCGACGAGCCCAGTGGATCAGTGGCCGACAGCTAAGAGGCTGACAAGGCTCAATCTGAGCTTTTGCACGCTAAGCGAACAAAGTCTGGGTGTGTTGTTACAGGCATCTCCATCGCTGAAATCATTGCGTTATGATAATCGGTATAATGCTGGAGGTAAGGTCTTGAAATCTTTTCTATCCCTTTACACCTTTTTCCCAACTGATCACTTCTAGATGAAATCCAACAAGATTGCCACGAGCTGACATGCTCCCTCGAACATGTCAGAGGCAGTCTCGAGGAGTTGGAATTGAGATTAAAAGTCTATTCGCCGTATGCGGAAGAGGTGGAATATCTTAGATTCGTGCCGGTAAACGGCCACATAGGCCCACTCAAATCCTTCCAACGTCTACGCAAGCTCAAACTTCCGATAGTCACTCTGTTGGGATGGGATCCACAATCCTACACTATGTTGTCAGATGTCCTTCCACCCTCGTTGACTCATCTGGGCTTAGTGGAAGACCTCGTTTCCCTATGCACATATCGATGGGATGAGGCACATGTTGTGGAAAGGCTGGAGAGCTTTTTTCAAACTAAGGATATTACACCTCTATTCAGGTCGCTGGACATTTGGCCTGATCGCATCTTTAACAAATGGACACAGAGGCTCGAGTATCACGCCAGCACCGTGTGCTTCCGTGCCGGGGTGAAATGTGTCTTCCACGATGATGAAGATATGGAATGAAGATATGGAATCATAATCAGTCGGCACGGCTGTCATGCATATGGTCATGGTTCTATGTCGATGAAATCCTGTGGATTTTTGAATGTAGCAACGCTTTCTCGATTGGTAAAAGTGGCGGCTAGCCTTGTTTGATTGTCATCTGTCCCATGCGGTAGGGACAATGCCTTTTTCGCTCACCCTGTCGGAATGGAACAAAAAACAAGACGGAGAAGCAGCATAGAGAAAACACGTCTTCAACGCAACCGAGTTTATCCAACCCCAAATCTAGGATACCAACCCAGCAATTTATCTTCCTCCAGGTATTAAGATGACCAGAACAAATAATCATATCCCTCCGTTTATTCTAAACGGCATGTATTTCACGGCATGCTTATTCTAGCATAATTGCCCATGTGCTCATCCGAGTCTGACCACGGTTTATGATGTTTTGCCGTTCAAACGAGTGTTGACCAGCTTGATGCGTTCAATCCGATACCGGTGTTCATGACAGTCCTGCGCATTTCCTAACGAAACCGAACGCTACAAATTCTGTACAACGTCCTTCTCGAGAAATAACGCCGTTCTAGTCAGAAGGCAAGAAACAATCGAACGTCAACAACCCCACCTGGAGCAAATCACCAGGTTAGTCCATGCTCAGAGTCAGTGCGAGAGACGAAGCCGGACGAGTAAGTCATCGACCCGTCTGGTTTAGGGCGTGGATCACGATTCGAAGCAACAGTCGCAACGGGACGTACGAGGCGTGTCGAAGGAGGCTGCGTTCTCTGCGGTCATCAGTTTATGGTAGGGCCAGCGGGCACCTGTTTGGTCTGGAGGTTGTGATGCCGCATTGAAGGAGTTGCTTACTTCAGCTATTTCCATGTAACGTGTTCTGTCGGCAACTTGTCATTCCTTGGCGGGTGGAGCTTGAACCCATCAAGCATCCCATCCTATCAGATCCGATCCCGTCCACTCTTCTCCAAGCCTTCTATCACCAAGTACTAGCCAAGTATGGTTAGCAAGAGTCAAAATTGAATTGGCTCGTCGTCCAAGAGAAGCTTGACGCGTGGATGGTGATGAAACTTTGATGGGCGGAACCTCAAGAGTAGTTAAGTTGTTGCCAACGAAGACAAAGACTTGAGAGTTTGTCTCCCTCAATTCATGCTCACCGCCACGTTCAAGTTGGTTGACTTAGCCTTCCCAGGCACCAATCTCTAAGAGTTAATGCGGCAAGAGTGATGTTTTGTCATTGACCACTCAGTTACCGCCCTGCTTGTTTGGCGGTAAAATCAACAAGTTTCCGTGGTTTCCACACGGCAAAGTTCCAGTGGGCATAGTATGTCTAACTAACTAGATGCAAAGTCTCCTCTTCTCCTCTTGGGCTTCTCTCAGCCAAAAGCGTCGTAATTAACCAGGATAACTAGTTAAGGGAATTACCGCCGTCCTTCCTGCTTGCCGTGGTGATTGGACCTCGATCGCCTGTTGTGGCTGTGGCAGAAGACACCCCTGTGCCTTCTGAACTAATTTAATCAAACTTGCTGGGTTAACTAGCCTCGCCCCTGATGTCACTTGCAAACACCAGCCACACCTGCACTTTTCCTGGCTTTTCCCTTTGTCTGTTTTCGGAAAGACGGGCCGCTCAGTGAGTTGTCGCAGTCAATTGGCATCTATATATCCGTCGGGTGGGCGTGCTTTGAACGGTGCCTGATTTGCTCCATCACAACTAACTAACTACATAACCCCCAAGTTTTCTGCCCAGATATTCCGGTTTTGCTGTCCAATTCCACCTGGCCAACTCCTGATCCACTAACTACTAAGAGAGAATCTTGACCACACCCCAAGTTGCACGGCTTTTGTGCTTCCCAACACGTAACTTTTCTTGTGGCAAAGAGCTAATAATTAACCCAAGGGCAAAGACAAAAGAGAGAGATGCGTGAGTACATGTCCCAAAATGCCTAATTGTCGCATCCAGACTAAGAAATGTTCTCTAGATATATATCGGCGACGAGCCAGGACCCTCGCCTGGTACGACGAGGACGGCGAACCTCCAAACCACAACCCCTTCAAGAAGATCAGATCACACCCACGCACACATAGACCACCTCCTCTAGCGGCCAAGTCAGAATCCGAAGCTATATCCATGGAGGAATACAACAGAAGAGAGGCCATGGCCGATGAAATACAGGGGCAACTGGATCGCGCCAACACCATTCCTGTACCCTCGTCCGCCGGCACTGATGGAACTCTTGCGAACGGCATCTTTGGGCGCGCTGGTGCAGAATCAATAAATAGCGCTGTTCCCCTAAAGGGAAAGGAGACTGGAAATGCTTCGCTGAGTGATCAATCTATCAGACGGAGGGCCACCGCCAAAGATGAACACAGCAGAAGCCTCGAACATGCGACAACAGAGGATCCAGAATCACTCGGTGAAAAGGAAGACAAGCAAAAGTACACATTTGGCGGACAGCTCAAGGCGACTTTGTTCAATTCATGGATCAATGTCTTATTACTGGCCGCGCCGGTAGGAAGTATGTTGGACTTTTCTCGGCTATTTTTGCAAAATCGTTTTGATAATGTCTTTGCTAACACCGAAACAGTAATTTTGCATAATATTCACGTTGACGCTGTTGTGGTATTTGTGGTCAATTTCATTGCAATCATGTATGTTTCCAGTCGTTCTAGGTCGAAGATGGTAGATCGTCGCTTACCCATTTTAGACCGCTTGCAGCACTATTGGGTTACGCAACAGAGGAAATCGCTATGAGGTATTACCTTTTTTCAAGCTCTCACTTTACAAGAAACAGGGTTAATTTCTTTTCAAAGGACTGGGGAAACGGTGGGCGGCCTCCTCAATGCCACTTTTGGGTGAGTAGCTGCTCCAAATCCCGATTTAATCTCAAGTTGTGGGCTTTCTTAACACATTGCAGGAACGCCGTTGAATTGATCGTGTCGATTCTGGCTTTGTTTAAGGACGAATTCGTTATCGTCCAGACTTCCCTTATTGGAAGCATGTTGTCGAATTTACTTTTGGTGATGGGCATGTCATTCTTCCTCGGGGGTATCAACCGTATTGAACAGAATTTCAACGTTACTGTTGCCCAAACTGCTGCTAGCTTGCTTGCTCTAGCAGTTGGAAGTTTGATCATCCCCACCGCTTTTCATGCCTGGTCCGAAGGTACGCTCTGCCGTTTGATAATTGCAAGATAAACCTGTTTGCTAATAAGCCGTTTTGCTAGCTGGCGAAGCTGGAATTGCTCCTTTATCGCGAGGTAGGCTTACCTTTACATTTCCTATTCGTTGACATGTGAATGAACTAAAACTCAACCTAGGAACGAGTATCATTCTTCTCTTTGTGTACGGCTGCTATCTTTACTTTCAGTTGAAGTCACATACGGAGATGTACAATAAACCCAGTGAGAAGGTTGAGAAGCGAAAGGTGAAAATCGAGGAGGGTGACGCCATCAAGGGAATTGCCCAGATCGGAGCTGGCATGTCGGCGAGTATGGGTGGGCACAATGCCCAGCAAGTGCCGATTCAGGTCCTAGACGACGAGGAGGAAGAAGAACAGCCAGAGCTTCATTTGTATGTCGCTCTGTTTATGTTGGCTGCCTCAACTGCACTGGTTGGAGTCTGCGCCGAAGCACTGGTATGTCCTTTAATTCTTATATTTTCTGAAACGGCATGTTATTCTTACTCGTTTTTTCTTCCTTTAGGTATCCTCGATAGATTCAATCACGACGCGCGGGCACATTTCCGAAACGTTCGTCGGGCTGATTCTCTTGCCCATCGTTGGAAATGCTGCGGAACATGCCACCGCTGTTACCGTTGCCATCAAGGACAAAATGGATCTGTCTATCGGTGTCGCCGTTGGCTCAAGTATGCAGATTGCCCTTTTAGTTCTTCCGCTAATCGTTGTGATCGGATGGATTGCTGGTATGTCCCCTTTTTTTACCATTTCATAGGCATAATTGTTGATTCCAAGCTAACCTTCTCCATAGGCAAGGATGAAATGGTGAGTTTTTTACAGCTTGCAATACAAGACAAATTAGTGCAACTAACACTCAACGTCTCTAGACACTGTACTTTGATGGATTCCAGATTGCTATCCTGTTCGTTGCCGTTCTTCTGGTATGGGCCCATTAATCCGTGTTTCGCAATTCTGCAAAACTAATTTGGACGATGAAAAACAGGTCAACTATCTCATTCAAGATGGCAAGTCGCATTGGCTGGAAGGCGTGCTACTAATGACATTATACCTTATTATTTCAGTGGCCGCATGGTAAGTTAATCCATCTGGAATCGATTTTTCTCTCTCACAATCGGCGAAGCCCAGATCTAATGCTGTCGATAGGTTTTACCCAGCAAAGTCCAAGCCAGCGGGATCTGGCTGATATAGTTACATACGTCGATGAGTCCTTTATTTCGGCCCCTTTCTTTACTGTTGGATATGATCCACTTTCCATTCCTTTTTTTTCCTTATTTCTTTATTCACGAGATTCTGTTTTTGGTCATTGAAGATACCCTTGTTGATACTTATCTAACAGCTATTCATGTATGTAAGTAAACTAATTGCACAAATAATACATCAGGGCATCACTATGCCTCAGTTAACCTGAGAATTGCATGAAATTACGTAACATATTCTCGTGCGTTATATACCCATCACACTCGCATAGAACAGGCGGAATGTGGTTCTGCTGGGCCGCTGTGATCATGATAACTCAAGAATCCTACGACCTCTGAGAGATTCTTGGCCCCCAAAGAGTAACTTTGGCAATTTGCACATATTTCACCCTCCAATATCATCTTCTTACAGGAAGTGAATGCTGAATCTCACTATAATGATTCATTGGTTTTCCAGGATTGACAAAACAGATCACAAGACTATTAACCAAAATGATGGATTCTGCCAGAGATTCCGCTGGCAATACTGTGAAACAATGGACCGAAACATAAAATGAATGACAAGAGAGTTGCCTTGAATTCATGATATTAGCCATTTTCTTCAGCACCCACGAGTTTCCTTCGAAGCATGTTCTTGTATCACCCACATTTGGTTGATATTGAAACATCTCCAGTCCCTAGTATCCAGCCAATATCATCTGACAACCCCAGTCAGCCACGCTTCCTCATCCAGAGCAAAAATATGTATAGTTTTACCCAAAAAGGATTTTTCAAAAGTTACCTAGCAGTGTCCCTCCCAATGGTGATTACGACCACAATCACACTTTCCGTCGCAATCATTGTCGCATCCAACGCCGAAGCCAGGTCCCGTCCAGCAATTGATACCCACGCTCTTCATGGCGGTGATGAAGTGCCGACGCGCATTGGCACATGCACAATCGTACCCGACCCATCTCGAGTTGCAGTCGTTATTGTGCCAGCATGTGTCCTTAGCCACGGCTTGCAGTGGAAGGGCAGTAGCGAGCAGGGAGAGGAGGGCAAGAACTTTCATGATGACCGTTTTTCTTTTGGCTGTTTTAGACGGTGGTTATGTATGTATTTGTAGTATCAAGGGAGCTCGAAGTAAGTAAGAACGTGGCCAGTGACGGGGGAAGAGAAGGGGACGCTTGAGGGGTATATATACCCCCAAATTCAACGCCAGACGCGTAACTGGAGGGTTCCCAAAAATGATAGTGGATTTGGAATAAGAAGGGATATTATGAAGCCTCATCTTCACTCAATTGGCTGCTTTGATACGAGCTTATGAGCGTGAACGATCTCAGTTTGATCCTCTGGGTGGTAATCACCACCACTGCATATCGTTGCAAAGCAGACCAAGAAACCTGGCAAAGGCGTTGGCTCGACTTGATTGAATTCAGCTGGGTCGACACAGTTCGCTGGGGGCAAAATACAGTTCGAATATGGGTTGAAGGAGCTAACGATTGGGCGTCAACAGCTTTTTCGTAGTTAAGGGGTTACGCAAGCACGTCTCAGTTGCAGTCCGAGTCTGAGCCCTGCCCACGAGGCCGATTGCTCTCCCGCTCATATACACACTTTTCGTCATTTCTCCATCTTCTGATACCTCCGGGGCATGGTTGCGGCTCCTATATCTTTTTATAATTGGATCAATCAGCCTTGTCCTACCTCTCGCTGTCCGTAATTTGCCTTTTCCCTTCCCGTAGATTTGGATCTCGGTTTACCAACAGAGGTATGGATCGTCTCTTTAACTTCTAAAGAAGAAGTCTGCGGGCCCAATGAAATCTTCCCATGTCTTTGCGTTTGATATAACAACCGGCCGGATGGAAACGCTGATCAGTATGCTAGGCAAGCTCAACTCCATGCCTTTTCTGCCCAAGATTGATCTGCTATAAACTGGAGGGTTTAACTAACTAATTCACTACATGGTTAGCTTCATGGTTCTATGCTAGGAGGCTGAGGGGGACGAGATTAGAAAAGAGTTTTTGCATGCCCATACCTCGAGACAAGTAGTTAATTAAACGAGCACCCTGGTGTTGTAACTGATGTAGTAACTAGCAGTGATCAATTATATCTTGCTATGCAGTGTTGATGCGCATTTTCTCTGGGAATTCCTTCTGCTAGAGATATAACAGCTACTCTGTCCAAGTTCTCCCTAGTCCCGGCAGTTGTTCATCGTCAAGAGTATTCTCCCATGCTCAGCCACATAGTCAACTCTTAGGAACTGCGAAGCCTAGCCAGTTCGTTAGATATGCGACTTCCATTCAACAAGAGAGGGCGTCTCCTGAAAAAAAAGGGGGGGAAGAGAGGATGTCAGGAAGAGTATGCGGGGTAAGTTAATTGAGACTCCTTACCCGCAACGACCTCCCATCTCCGCCCCCCCCCAACAAAAAAAAACTTCCATTTTAATAGTATAAGCGTGCTAAAGAGCTCTCCAAGCTCTGGATATGGTGTATAAAAACCGAAACGGTAAACGAAAATAAGAGAGCGGTTCAAAAGGGAAAGCTCTTTTCTTCTTTAATTATACAACCATAAAATGGTCGTTACTCAACAGAACCTGCCACAGGATTCAGGATAAATACAACCTACACACAGATGTGCAGGTAACGTAGATATTGAAAGCTGTCATTCCAGGAGGACGAAGAAAAAAGGACATTCAAGGCTAAGACAAATGTTTCTCTTGTCTGGAAGCTTGTTCAGCTGCTATAAAACACACACATATAATCCATCAAAAACAACAAATTCATATTATCTATACATGTTTCAAATCAAACAGACTGACTCCTATATGGAAATTTGTCAAGAAAAATGCCCAGTCCCATCCTGTTCCTGTTCCTGTTGCCCATTTCCATTTCCATTTGCACACCATCCCAGCCCATCCCCCAAAGGGAATAATAACCTGCAGAAAGGATAATAAGAATAAGAGGGGAAATAATTGAAAAAAAAAAAGGAAAAAGAAAAAAATCAATGACAACAAAAGAGATCCTGCATTCCCAGCTCCCAGGTGTATATGTAATGTATCAAAGTATACCCACTCCCGCAAGCAAATCCATAATCCTCCCATCCACCAAGTCCCATCCACAAAGGGACCCCTTAAAAGCCCATGAACAACACACAAAAAACACCAGATAAAAATACAGATAGAGCAAGACAGCCCACCCGTCCTCATAATACACAACAAGATAACAAAACACAAAGGATTTAGAAAAAGGGAGAAAAAAAAGAAGGAAAAAAACAAGCATGTTGAAGAAGATCTTTTTTGTTTTTTTTCAATGACCATACCCTTCCCAAATCGTTGTCAACCATCCACTTTGCACCCCGACATGTGCCGTAGCCATGCCACCCGACCACTTCTCGATCCCTTCACCTGCCACAAACGCAATCACATCGTCACCGCCCAGGCTGCCCATACACGCCGCGCTGCTTAGCAGATCAGAAGGCAGCGGAGACATCATGCGTGACGTCGCTACTCCACCGTCAGGCAGCCGTGGTGGCGTGAGATGCTGATGCGGTTGTTGGTGCAATTGCAGTGGAGGCGGATGATGTGGTGGTTGTTGTGTAGTGGCCAGTGGCGGCATAGGGAAGTTTTGCTGAGCGGCGGCATTCAGCGCAGGAAGAGATTGGGAGTACGGAGGTGGTGGTGGTTGGCGCGCAGTGGGCCACGGTTGGAGTGGTTGGAGACGGTTGTTGGCACAGCCGGGGTAAGTCGATACGGGTGCCGGAGAAGGATATACGACCGAAGAGGCGAGAGATTGAGACGTGTTATGGTGATGGATGGATGGGAGACAAAAGGAGGGCGGCGGTGGAGGACCCGGGAGATTTGCCCATCGGTCATTTTCAATCGGACGCAGGATGGTGCTTTCGTGTCTCTCCCCTTCTCTGCTTGATTCGTGAGTCGTACCGTTGACTGGAACCCAGGCGTCTCGACGGCCGGCATTGTCGCCATTTGTATCCACTGCATCGCCAGACTCGCTCTTGACATGGTTACTCGTAGTATCGCTGCCGTTAGTGTGCTCGGCCCCATTAACATGCGGTGCAACAGGCTCTTCACCAATGCCTTCGGCGTCAACTGCTTGGTCCTCTCCAACACCCATATCAGACAGAATCTTGTCCAGTAATTTCAGTTCATCAGGATTGCCACCAAACGCAACGTCCCCGTTATGGTAGCCCTTGCCATTCTCGTTCGTAGTGACGGTTTCTAGCTTTCGCGCTGTACGGTTATAGTCCCGCCTGGCCTTGACAAAGTATGTATGCAGTCTGTGAATGGTTCGGAACCAACCCACCGCCATTGGAAGTCGCGACCTCATATTCCCTAGTATCTCAATGGCCTTGCGAATCTCGGCCTGGCCTTGACCGCCCAAGCCAGCGGTTATGCTATCCGTCCAATTATGCTTGGAGCAGAGGTAACCTTCCTGGTCCATATGGTTAAAGTGAGCAGCGTAAACGCCCATAAAGGCAGCATTGTAAATGGCGAATCCAACCAGGGGGGTTTCCATCAGAACGCCACGGTCGTGACAGGTCTTGACCAGCTCGATCATATTCCGAGAAGCTCGGAACACCTCCCTAGTCGTAATGCTCCAGAAACCTACTGGGATATTAACCCTGTCAGCCGGGTATGAAGGCTCGTCGAGTGGTCCCTGCGGAGACACGGCACGCAGGGGCAAAAATTGTACATAGGCCCGATGTAGCACAATGACCGACAGAGAGTAAATAATATGCATAAGCGAATACGGGGCCAGGGTGTTCTTGTACATGATGTGCGTATCGGTGTTTCGTGCGCTGTACTGCAGGTTTCGCGGCAGGCTATCCCGAAACTCGATCAAGAGTTCTTTTAGCCGGTGAAACCGCGACCCGGGATGCCACGGCGGACATTGATCAAATCTGTCGTGAGAGAAATATCCTCCTTAGCTTGTTGCACCGAAAAAAAAAAAAAAAAAAAAGGCGCTGACTAACCTTCTTCCTCCAGCACAAGACCATTTGGCAATGCTTCCCCAGATACGAAGGATCCGTATTAATCTACTCAACACACATTCTTCAGCACCACGCTCCCAGCGATCGATTCCGTTTTCAGCTCCGTCGCTCCGATGGCTCGCGTTCGCCCATTGTTTCGGGTCGTTAAGAATGGATCCGTTGGCCCGGAGCTTCAGATCATCGCATAACCCCACATTTTGACGCGGGCCTGGAACAACGCGAGGCTCGAAGCTTTGCGATCGGCGGTTGCCAGCATTCTCGTCTAGGCGCGACGTTCGCACTCGCTCGCCAAACGCAAACGCATTGTCGCTCGGAAGCTGGATGCCGATATCTCGCACCTTGACCATCCTCGGGCGGAACTTGCCACCGCTAAGACACCGGTCCATGATGAAGCAGCTCCAGAAGGTCCGTCGTCTTGTTTCCTGCTCGATCACATCGTCTGAGTTCTGGTCCTTTTGGTCCAGGTTCGAATGAATGGAGCTGCGACGCGAGAAGCGGTCGGTTTCGGCTTCAAACGGTAGTCCTATAGCTTGAGCCAGTCTGATCGCCATGCCAACGTAGATCCACGCGTTTATGCCGCGGCACATGCCCCACTCGTGTAGGCCCAGCATCAGGAAACCTTGTACACGATGGATATCGGTGGATGCAAGGTCAGTCCCATCGTTTCCGACAAGGCGCGCACGTAGAGCGGTGGCGTAGAATTCCGAAGCGGCGAGTGGGTTGTTAGAATTGACGGGTGAGGAGGACGAATGGTGTTGGGTTAACTGCGGGTGGAAACGAGCCGTCAAGGCCAGCAATCCCAGCAAGATCAGGGGCGACAACTCCGCTCGGGGCGCCGGACTCTGCGAGTGTCTACTCGTGGGTTGCTGTGGTGTGGTAGTGGTAGTAGTAGTGTTGGTGGTGTTATTGTTGTTGTCACATTGTGTAGGGTTAGCGGAGAACTGTCGGATCTGAGATAGGAAGGTAGTTGGGTGTAGGAAGGGTAGAATCGTGGAAAAGTGTAGCTGGAACAACTCGAATAGGCTCTCCCAGACTTTGACGGTTAGAATAGCAGGGTCCAGGGCGATATGGTGGCCGTTTGCCTTGTGGTGAGCGTCCTTTGCACCGGCGGCTGCGACCGAGTGGGCACTCTTCCTCGGGCGCTGTCGCTTTGGACTCTCCCAGTCGCCGTTCCGCTCCTCTCCATCGGCCATCGCGGCGAGGTCTCGCTTGGCAGCAGCGGCGGCCCCGGCGGTGCCGCTGGCGGGTGGCGGGTAGACGCAGTCTCTGCCTGAAGACTCGCAGGCGCGGCAGTTCGTGTCGACACCCGCATTGACGCACTTGATCTTGCTCCGCCTGCAGCGGGAGCAAGCAATGCTCGAGCGCATCTTCAGTGCGGGTTGGTCCTTTTTTTTCTCCACGGTGATAGATTTTTCTCCTTCTTTCAAATGTTCCCGGTAAAATAAGTATTAGGAAAAAAAGAGGGGAAGAGGGGGAAAAAAGTAGGCTCCGAGTGAAGAGGAAGCTGCAAGAACCCAGGAAATATATGAATCCCTTCTTTTACTTCTTCTTCTTCTTCCTCCTCCTCTTTCAGGTTATGTATGAAATCTGGCCTGGTTATGTCGCGGCACGCATTTCTTTCTCTTTTATTTCTTTTAAATGAGAAAAAAAAGGCCCGCGTGTGGTAACTTTCCGTCGAGGTTCACACCCAATTTTCAAGGTTGTTTCGTTCGGTTGACGCCGAGATGCCCGTTGCTTGTCGCTTTCTTTTCCTTTTTCTTTTCTTTTTTCCCTTTAGGCTTCTTCTCGCCAGCCGCTTTCACGAGAGACCGCGTATGTGTACGGCCTTTCCCGTGTAACAAAGAGTGGGAAGTAAAGAAGAAGAAGAAGAAAAAATAAACCTTTTCACAACACGGACAAGAGAATATGTAGTCTTTTCGGGAGTTGCAAAAAAAAAGGCTATGTCGGTAGGTCGGCAGGCGGGCGGGATGCAACGAGGAAGAGCAAAAGAAGTATATGAAAAGCGAGGCAAAACAGGTATTCCGTTGCAAGGGCAGAAGGGAGGAAAAAAACAAGAAAAAATAATGTCGCGATCAGCAGGATGTGTGCAGATGGAGAGAAGAATGATTAGAAAGAAAGAAAAGTCGCGCAGTTGGGTGGTGGGCGGTTTGGAGGAAAGTTGAGGAATTGCCGACGGGGGGGGGGAATAAGGGTGAGTTGAATCCTCAGTTTATACAGCGTTTTGATGAGGGATGCCGGAGAGGATACTCCCATTTACACACCGGGAGTTGCCCTTTTTTTTTTTGCTATTTTCTTTCTTGCTTGCTTGTTCTCTGTGTTTATCCTCTGATAGGGTATGTGTGAGATCAGATCGGATCAAATGAAAGGGAAGAAGTTATGTTGTTGATCAGAGAACAGAAAAGCCACGGAGAGGATGGGTGAGAAAGGGCAAAGAGGTTTGGAGGAAGAGGAGGGGGGAAGAATGCCGAGTTTGTGAGAAAGAAAGTGAACCACAAGTAACTAATATGCCAGACAAGCAGAAAAGAGAGAGAGAGAGAGAAAAAGAAGGGCCAAGGAAAAAGAAAAGCAAAAACAAAAGCCGAGAGAGAATGAACTGTGTTTCTGTTCTGTCCTGGCTGTCTGTCTGGCCTTGTCTGGCTTGTCGGCCTCTTGTGTCTTTTTCGGACCCAAGGCGTTTCGAGCCGTCTCTCTCTCTGCCTTGTCTGTCTTTCTCTCTCTCTACTTTAACTACTCCGGAGCTGGGCCCGTGTGGCCAGCGCTGCACATGGCGTGGGTCGGGGGGCCTCGGGATTAATAGCTAGATTGAGATGGGATGGGGGATAACCAACTAGTTACGGGAGGGGGAGGGAGGGAAAAGGCTATCAGACTAGCAAGGACAGGTTGAACTAGTAGTTCGGAAACAATCTGGTAGTTAACCAAGCTTCTTCTTAAGGTGAATGTTTTCTTTTTTTCTTGTTCTTGTTCTTGTTCTTCTTCTTTGCTGGTGAGAGTCGAAGCTGGTTCCGGCAACTCGTTGCAGTTATGGGTGTAGGGGACGGACCGGGGGGCTTTGGGGAGTGATCAAGAACGCATTTCTCTTTTGGTTGTCACTCTCCTCCGTTGCCTCAACTACAATATCTCTCTTCTCTTACAAGTTACTACCTAGTTAAACTACTCTCTCTCTCACTCTCATTCTCTCTCGGGCGGAAAGAAAAAGGGACCCAATAAGGGCCCTAACCTAAAAAAAAAAACAATGCCGGCCAGTGTTTTCTCCAGGGGGGGCGGTAGGGTTAACTAAAAAGGAGGGGGGCAGGGCAGGGCAGGGAGAACGGGTGGTTGACAAGGCGGGCGCCCGTGGGTTCCTTTTTTTTTTATTTTTTTTTTGCTTGAGCCCGGTAACTTATAACTAGTTATGGGTTCGGAGGATTTGCAAGGTCGTATTTTGGGGAACTAAACTAGTTATCGATTTTCTTCTTTGTCCTTTTTTTTTTTTTTTTCCTTTTCTTTTAGTTAACCGCTCGGCCCTGTTCCCTTTCTGGCCCTGGACGCCGGTTTCTGAAAGTAAAACGCGCGTTGTATATATAAAACGGGGGAAAGAAAGGGGACTGACGATCTCCTTCCCATGAGCCGATGATGATGATGATGACGGAAATGGGAACTATCGCCGGAGTTTCACACCCACCAGACTAGTAACTTCGGTAAGTGATAGGACAATAGTTGATTGTGGCCTGGAGTTCGCGGTACCGTGTCAGGCCAAGTCAGGTCAGGTCAGGTCAGGCCAGGGTGGAGAGAGAGAGAGAGAGAGAGAGAGAGAGAACCCGCCTTTCTCACAGGGAAAAAACGGTGCTGGCCGGGGGGTGTTGTTGGGAGAAGACAAGAGCGGGGGGGGGTGAGAGGGCCGGGTTGGCGACATTTTGGGTTCCCTTCCAAGCCGAAAAAAGAAGCGCTCCCAACGAACGAAAGAAAAATAATGTGATCTCGGCGGCACGGTATCTACGGAGAAGTCTTGGAAAGCCGCTCTTTTGTCTTTAAATTTCTTCCTTGAGTTTTCGGTGGCTGTTTTATGTTGCCGAGGAAAAGAGAAGATAGGACCGAAGAAAGCCTATAACGACGATTGTCAACTTACGAAGTTACGGAAGTTACTGCGGAGACTATTCTATCTCTTCTACGGGCTTTCTTGTCTGTCTGGTCGTGTAGAATATGCGTAACTAGGTGTCCAAATACATATGATGACTATGTCTTGTGATTGATGCTGATGGCTGGGAGGTAGCAGGCTGATGGGGGTGCTACCTCCCAGCCGCTGAAGATTCATACACAGTAGACGTTCCCACAAGTTAACTAGTCAACTACACAATCCTAGCAGATAAAACTAACCTTCCGTAAATGCATGGTCGGCGACATGGAAGGGAGGAGCGGCCTGGTGTGTGGGGCGCGAAAGAGAGAGAGGGAAAGCCGAAAAAAAAAGGATAAAAAAGAGGGAGAGACGTCAAAGAAAACTCTCTCTCTCTCAGATGCTAGTTCGCAAACGCAACGGAGAAATAACCCTCCCAGTAAAGGATAATTAATGAGCCTTGTCTTAAGACTCCGTTGCCAGGGATGTTTTCGTGCCAGGGTCAGGTAGGGATGGCCTGCCGTTCGCCGTCTGGAGTTGATTAGTTACTCTCTCTCTGGCACATAACTAGTTAATTCACTACGGAGGATTTGCCGAGAGAAGCAATCCAGCCTTGAGGAAGATCACATCACAAGCCCCGGCTTCACAGAACGAGAGCGTAACGAGGTTAAAGGAGTAAAGAAAAGAAAAAAAAAATATATATATAGAAAAAAGGAAAAAAAGAATACAAGACTTCTTAATTAAAAGAAGTAAAAATAAGTCCATGTAAAAGAAAAGATAAAAAAGCAAAATTCTACGGATCCTCGGAGGAATCGGTGAAGAGCTTCGATCCCGTGCCGCCGCGCTCGCTCCCTTTTCTTCCTGCCTGGATCGATCGGGCTCCCGTGTACTCCCTCCCCCCCTCCCCGTTGAGTCGTTGACGAGTGGCTCGCAGGGCAAAAAAAGAAGAAAAGAAAGCAAAAAAGAGATACAAGAAACAAGAAATAAGAAAAGAAAACGCGCAAGCCTGCGACTAAAGCCGGAGCCGTTCGAATCGGAACGCATTGAAGCGTTTCCTTGCCATAATGGGGGCTGTTTTCAAAAAAGGCGCGATGACGAGTTTTGGTCCTGAAAATCCCCTTTTCTCTCTATTTTCTTTTTGCTTATTCGCCAGCCCGCTTTCCGCCAGCAGGGGGAGAGAAATTCAAAGCAGAAGAAAAAAAATGAGACTAGGTTAAAAAAAAAAAAAAAAAAAACGTTTGGGCTGGCGAATGGGTTCGCTGGCCTGCCGAGATAACTTCCAGGAGAAGCGCTCTGGGTTTTACCGTGAGCCAAGCAGAATCGAACCCGAGCAGGCCGAACGCCAAACGGAACGAGAGAGAGAGAGAGAGAAAAAGACGACAAGCGAACGGGACGCGACGACCAACGCGGGGGAAAAAGCAACAAGCAGGATCTTCCAATAGTCCAATCCAAAAAAACTGTCGATCCACCGCAACAGCTCTAGTCAACTAATTAATCAGTTAACTTAGTTGTTACCGAAGAGAAAAAGAAAGAAAGAAACAGGATAAAAAAACAAAACCAGTTTGCAGGATGAATTTACTTCAGCACGCGTTTTGTTCTTCCGCCGAACCAGTCGTGGTCGTACGACTCGCGTCCACGGCGTCAGGGAGAAAAAGGGTGAAAAGACGCAAGTCCAGATATATTCCCGTGGCGAGGCAAAGTAACTAATTCTGGAGTCCCGTCACGGAAGATTCCGTCGCGCTCCGTAGCCAAGTCGGAACTGCTCTTTTCCCCGTCTCGTTTCAGGGCGCATATATAAAAAAAAAAAAAACTGACTTGCACTTTCAAACCGGCAGACCAGATCTAAACCTCTCTCTTCTCTTCCCTTCTCTCTCTCTCTCTTTTAAGCTCTCGGTAAAAAAGGATACGAGATCACATAAAGACATATGGAGAGGGACATAATCGTTAGGCCCCATCATAAAATCGTCATGCAATATCAGTCCCGGGAACGCGAATTATCTCACGAAAGGTGGAGTCGTGAACTCGCTCCCTCCCGATCGGCTGGCCAGCTTTCCAACCGATCCTGGGGTACTTTGCAAGCAGCGGCAAGCAGAAAACGATGTGCACATCATCATCATCATCATCATCATCCATCGCCAACTAACTGATTAGCGCCAGATCCTGCTTGCTCCTCCTGTTAAGACGGTTACATATATATAATAAGGCTTGCTCCTGTCAGGGATCCCCTCCAAAAGGATTACGAGAAAACAAAAGGCCAACGCAGACCGACTCTCGAACAAGCTGACCAAAAAAGTATTCTAGTCTGGACTGTCTTTTGCCTTCAAAAAGAGGCTATAGACGAGACGAGGCAAGAAAAGAAGGGCCAACCAACTAATTCCTGTTCGTTCGATGACGAGAGGGCTGAGCAGTAAGTAACTAGTTACAGCACCGTGCTTTGCCGCAAAAGGGGATTTCACGGCGGTCTTCCTTTTTTCCTTTTCGGATCGGGCTGAACGCGAGTAACCGAACTGAGATGGAATAATTCCGGCAGCTAACTAATTAGTTAGCTAGCTGCGCTCTCTCTTCCTGTTCCCAGGTTCATCATCTCGTGGCAAAAAAAAAAGGGAAGGGAAGGAATTGGGGGAACACAGGATAACGAGGGGAGTGCGTATGTGTCTACCAAGTTTCCCAGGGTAAGTATCACGATTTTGTATAGTTACTCGAGCTCCCCGTTTCGCAGTGTTTTGTTTCAAGGAAGAAAATCTGCTCTGCTTCATGCAGGTCCTTTTTTTTTTTTCTCCTTCTCCCCTCACCACCTCGTCTGTTTCAACTCCTTGGGCGGGGGTTTGTTGACCGGGTGGGTTGCTATTATAATTCCTTACGGGGGACACTTTCGCTATTTGCAGGGTTTCCCCGGTCGGCCCTTTTCCCACAAACCACTCCCCTATATATGCAGATATGCGCGACACCGGAGTACTTTACGTATGCTAGTTATACATGCCTTTTTGAAGAAGCGCAAAGCAACAAGAAAAAAGCTCAGATTCTCAAGCCTCGATCGAACTTGGTGTGGGTTAAAGTCCATATTTCAGAAAGTTAAGTAACTAGTTACCGGGTGCATCTACCACGAAAAAGCTTCATCGTTTCCATCCTTTTTTTCTTCTTCCTTTTTTCTTTTTTTCTCTCTAATTTGCCTATCCGTCACGCCGGCCGCGTCCTCCGAGCCATTTTCTTTTTACTCCTTTGACTAACTACTGCTCTTTCTTGTCTTCATCCCGGACCGGGCCGACACAGCGGCCTTTTCTTTCCTTCCGATGTATCACACGGAAGAGGAAGAAGATAATACTTAGACCGCGTAAATAATGCACTTGTACAAGAGTTTGAGATGCTCTTCCTTCTTCTCTCACCGTTTTTTTGGTCCTTCGAAGTCGCTTGCCACGTCCCAAGCAGAAACGGTGAACCGGAAGCCAAAAGCAAAGTGGAAGAAAAAGGAAAAAGGAAAAGCCTCAATGCATCGTCCCCCCAAGCCACTTGGCCGCGGCTGGGAACTGGCAAAACAGATTGAACAGAGCATCACTCACAATCTCTTTGTTTTGTTGGCTGCTTCTTCGAGGTAGTTAGTTATAACTAGTTAGCTATGCTATGCTAAGAACAGGGTTTCTTAAAGCGAGATGAGAGATTGCTTGGTTGTTACCTCGCATTTTACGAGCCGAGAGAGAGAGGATGTTCAAACGATTTTCGATCCAGCAAACTCCCGTTCGTCTGGTTGGCTGCCTTTGCCTCTTCTCCATTTGCTCTCCTGGTTCTGCTTGAAACTGAGCCTTGGATCTGTCGGGTTCACGTTTTGATCTCGACCGTTATTACGTGGGGAATAACAACTAACTATATAATATAGTTACGTCTGAAGAATGGCCTCTTGCTTTTCCTTTTTTTTTTCCCTCCTTCGCTTCCTCGTGCATCGCCGCTCTTTTAACCGCCCAGGAGACTCATTTTTGCGCCTGTCGGTACCCCTCTGATTGATTCTGTTCTTCATCAGCAAAGTTGCATATCACACGGGGTCCACTTCGCACAATACGTATGTACACTCTTCATCCATCCTTGCGGACCACGAGGTAAGTTCGATTGCTGTGTAAAAATTTGGGGTTGGCAAAAGGGTATTAAGCTTCCCTCTGCTGGGTTCTCACGTTCCATCCCTCTCCCATTCTCTTTACTCTTCTCCCTCCCCTCCCTTCCTCTCTCTCTTTACAAAGTCACAAGGGTATAATATGCATGCATCATCCCGCCAAAAAAGAATGAAGAGGGCGAGAGCACCGGGCTTGAAGCTACAATGCTTGTTATGTGGCATAGCTTTCCCGTGCCCTCTCCGTCCCGTATAAAGATTTTCTTTCGAACCGGTTTTACGGGTCGAGATACCACCCGGACCTCGAACCGTCGAACGCCTAAGCGATTCAAGCAATCGCCACAGGGATGTAAGAGGAGGGGCGGCGCTCTGGATCTCGAGTTCTCGGCGGGTGCCTAGCTAGAGCTATAAGAGGCAAAGGCACAAAACTAACTTGCTGTACAATATTTTGGTTCAAAGGCCGGCCCGATTTGTTCTTCACAACAAGCCGAGATATATTATTTTCTTTTCTTTTCTTTTCTTTTCTTTCATTTCCTTTTTCTTTATACTCTTGCTCTCTCTCTCCCATGTTGATAAGGCACGCATCAAACCTTTTGACTACATTGGCCACTTTTCTCCCATCTCCATCCCCGTCTCCGTTTCCGTCTTCTTCTCCGTCTATATCTCCGTTTATTCCCCTTTCTCTTTGAAGATGACCGTTTCGAGAAACTGACCATGTAGTTTAGAAAGGGAGATTTCATTCCCGGCGGACGCCACACGGGAACCACATGTGCTGTAACCTCTCCCAGCACAAAACCCGGCGGACGCCAAAGAAACCAACCCCCCAAGAGACCTTACCTATCCCACTATATCCTGCCCTCTCTCAACCCATAGTTATATAGTCATGGTGGTGGTATACATATTCCGTAGTTAGTCTGTTAACTACTGCACGTATGCACATACATACTGCAACCATAGTATAAACCACCGGCCACTTCTTCAGCAAGCGCGCGCCGGATCTCCCTTTGAAAATAAACCGGGCCTTCTGCCGCGATTTTCAATCAAACACGGGAGAAGCGATGCAAGAGGGAGTAGGTACGGCTAGAGTAGTTATTTTTTCTGGTATAATTTTGTTTACCTGCGAGTATTGTTGTTTGTAAATTTGAAGTAAGCGGCGAACTTCTTGGGGGGGGGGGTTGTTGAGCTGGATGCACTCCGTAGTTATGGATGTTGGTCAGGGGTGGCGCGCCAACGTGGATATGAACGAGTAAGATGAGTGATAGTGTTGACAACTTGTCAACTAACTAACTAACTTAGTATATCCACTGCCTCCATGTGCTTCTCAAAGGCCCGATGTTGTGATGGTGGTGGTGGTGTGTGTGGATAGTTTAGTCCCGACGATTCCGTGACGTTTTTAGACCGGAAGAACAAACAAGGTGAAAACAGACGAGGGACTTCACTTGTGGGCTGAACTTGAAGGCTGCTTCTTTTTATATAACTAAGTTAGTTAGGTATGGGCTGCAGCTAGTGAGCTTTTTTGCGTGCGTGATGGCCTTTTTCTTTTTTTCCTTCCTTTTTTACGGACTCCGTATTTTGCTCTCGATATATTTACGAGGTGGGTGGGTGGGCAGCCCGGACGTGGCGTCATGCAGCGAGATGATCATGATCTGTCATGATCGATCCCGAACCGCCTGCTAGGCTGGAAGAGCTAGCTAACTAACTAGCTAGTTGCTTGCTTGCTTAGTCGGTTGACTAGTTACATATCCACCAAGTGCATTCGACCTCTCAGAGAGCACATGGATCGCTAACTAGGCTTCAAGGTAACTCGTCCTCTGTGTACGGAGTAGTTATACTCTTCTTGTCTTCATGTACAGTAACGTACTAACTACTGCATCCAAGATGCTGCCCTTCAACGACACGAAACAAGCTGCATTTCCTGCAAGATATAGTTACTGTACAAAATGGTGAAACTTCAGGATGCACTGCAAGGTGATGATGGATGCATGTGCGTTTTGCAAGATATGCACATATACATTAGGTAGATACATACGTGTAGGTAGGAGCCTAAGAGGCGAGTTCTTCCCTAACTAACCCACTAGCTACATCGAACATACTGGGTATGTACATTAGGTACATATCTACTTATCTACATACACAACGCAACTTATGCCTATGTAACTGCTTAGTGAGTGCGGGGAAGAGATTGAAAAAATAGTGTATCTTCACCGCATTGCATGACCAGCAGCTTTTGAATGTGGGAGTGAGGGCCGGGGAGGGTGTTCTAGATGTTCGATGTCCGTCCTTGAACAACGGTGGCAGCTGGGGATAAGCGGGTTAAAATAACAGGCTCAGCGAGAAAAGTGCTGTTCGGGGCGGTTAATCAAGTATGTAGTTAATCGCCCAGCGTGCTATGCAAGCTCCCCCCTTGTAGAAAGACAGTAAAACTACCCACCTTGTACGGAGTAATGTATCTTGCCCTACCATCCCCCCTTGTGTGAGTTACATTCTCTTTATTTAAGGTACTCCCCAAGCGGCATAAATCTCCGCGGATAACTATGGGGCCGACCCTAGGAAGAAAGGATATTCTTGTCTCATCTAGAAAAGGTTACCCAATCGCCCGCCGGGTCTCCCTCCGAAAATGACAAATCCGATCCCAACAAACAAAGAGAAGGCCCGTAAGAGATCTGGAATGGACCATGGCCTGACAGCCTGGCCCAAGTCGTGAGTTCGGTCCAGATGGAAGGGGGTGTGGGTGATCATATACCGCGTGTTCATCTGTCTCTTTGAATCCTGGGTTGAGAGCGGACGGACGGGGATTGCTTGACCAATCTTGTTGGAGCGTTTAATGTTGCGAGGGGCGCAGGAATGCAGGGGGGGGTAAATGCACTGGGTGTGGTATGTGATGGGTGGTTGAGACCTTTTTCGGGGACGCTTGTTCTTGCGACTAAAGTAACTAATCGGAAAGCAAATCATATGGTACCATCACTTAGCGATGGGAGGCTTGCATGAGCTGGATCATGTCTTACTGGAAAAGGATGGCGTGAAGATGCGAGAGGCCAGTACGTATGATGCAACAAGGGTGGTGGCTACTGTTATGCAGTACACGGATTTTGAGAGTTGACCGGCATTGAGCGAGGAGCAGACGACGTACAAACAAGATGAAAGCTGATCTTGTAAAGATGCTTCCTACAGATGATTTCGTCTTTCAGCCACGGTATGCTCCTTGACCTGTGCAGGGCTAACTCCGCTCACCCCAGGACATGGAACAGGATGATATTACATGCACCCTGCATGCATCTGTCCCTTGTATCTACTGGGTAGTGGAATGAGCCAAGCACAATCGACTTTGTTCTAGAAAGACACGCGGTTTTCGGCGCCCTATGTCTTCAGCGTCTAGAGGTGACAACCGAGATTTTGCGACTCAAGAGTTCTATGTGAGTCCTTCTCATCCAAAAGGTTTCCCACGGACGTCGACCGGACCGAATCGGGGAGGACACCAGATACTGTCTGGAAACGGGTTTGCCGGAAGATTGATCGACAGATTGAATTCAGGCCTTTTCTTCAAAAGACCTTGATTGATATTGCATGTCCGTACTCCGTTCTGTCCAACCCATTTATCGAGGAGACCTCGTTAGCTGTCGCTTTTGTTTGCCCGTGAGGTTTTATTGTTAGCAGGTTGCGTCTCTTTTCCAACCTGTCGCCCTGATTTGTGGCTATGCGGCAAAAGCAACACTGAGGCCGAGCTAAGGGAATACCAGAAGCCCTTAATCCCTCCATGCTACAAGAATTCAAAGCCCTGAACATCGTTCCTTTTTGTGTTCTCTCCAATTGGACGGTTAGTCCATAATATTTTGAAAACATCTCAGATCCCTAACAACTGAATCCTGGAGTTCCGGTGGCAATCTGTGATCTTTGAACCAAGTGGCCATTGTACAAACATTTGGATATCGTCTGTGCTCAACCAGAGACTTGAAGGGTTGCCACCCGCCGGTGTCTTTCCGGCTTTCCATCACGTATGAAAATTTGTCATTGCACGAAGGATAGTATCGGCATGGAGCTGGCAGTACCTGCCAAGGGAAGTGAGCTTAGGCCATTTATTGCGCATTGAACAATGAAAAGGTGCGCACGGATCGTCTGAAGCTGCACATCATTAGTCGGGGAGCGCATCCATTCCAGGCCCTATCTTAAAAGAAACTGCGCTCTTTTGACAGCATGATCCATCAAAATAGGAAAGACGACCGGGCCCAAAGCAAATAATTATCCCTCTGGCTTCTGTCGTTATCGCGGATGTTGTCTTCTTCCCACAAGGTCGAGGATCGAGTGAATCATGTTGCTTTGCTGTAGAAAAAATTAGAGTGATTAATGATACATCACACTTTTTTAGATACGCGATGCGTTTTTCAGGTGCATATGAATTGGTATCTCAACTTTATGCCCTGCTTTTTAGCCCGCGTTGAGTTCAAAGATTGGGTGAGGTCGGCAAAATCGACATACCAACCATCGAGTTGTAGTTAACTACTCACCTGGGTGGTCACTCCATGGACTGCGTCCGCCGAGAGCCATTTGCGATACTAACCAACGATGATCACAACAGAGAACCTCTTTGATGGAGACTCTTTGAAGCTTCAAGAATCAACAGAATGATGGGCTGTGAACTGGCTAACTGAACTCAATGACTGCTGACGTAACAAGCATCATGTTGACTAGCAGAATCACGTGCTCAGAAGCATGCTCACAAAATTTCCATCTTGGGACTTTTGAACGCACAAGATCACTTTGCTACCAACAACACTTCAGGACCTTTTTCTCATCTTTGCAACTCGGCCATAGCACTGCTCATTGCGACGCATCCTCCAAGGACCGCTCTCAACATGGCGAATGAACAATCAGCAGGTATGGCCCTTTTCTTTTCTCTCTCTTCAACCCGATTTCGAGCGAGCTCCCCAGGGTCGCGTTCTCGATGACATTTTAACTAACGTCGATGATGCGAACACACAGCTTGGCCTCTTGCCGATGAAGCTCTTTCCACTGAGCTCCTTGATCTTGTCCAACAAGCATCTCACTACCGTCAGCTGAAGAAGGGAGCTAACGAAGGTATGCTTCACCTCATTCCCGACTCGGGGCTATTCTAGAGCTAACGGACATCTTTTTTTCTTCTATTACAGCAACCAAAACTCTCAACCGTGGAACATCAGAATTGATAATTCTGGCTGCTGACACCTCCCCTCTCGCTATCCTTCTTCACCTTCCCCTCCTTTGTGAAGATAAAAACACTCCGTATGTGTTTTGCCCTAGCAAGGGTAGGTCATCCTTCACATTCCTTAAATAAGGATCTCAAATTTCTGAGTTTGGTTTTATAGTCGCTTTGGGTCGAGCATGTGGCGTAAGCCGCGCTGTTATTGCGGCAAGTATCACTACGAACGAGGCTAGTGATCTGACGGCACAGATCCGAAATATCAGACAAAAAGTCGAGAGATTGATGATTTGAGTCGTTTATGTGCAATAGCAGAGGGCAAAGACCATATTGCGGCAGTGGCAACACCTTGGATCTCATTCTCGTTTTTTTATCGATGATACCGTGCCAAAATGTTGCTCTCTGTTTGTTCTGGCAACTTAAGACAAGCCTGGGGAATGGAGTTTATTGATACGCTGAAGGTAAAAATTACTGGCGTTTATGCAGGGAATGTACGGATGGCGTGTTTTCCTTTCTGTTTTGAGAAAACCTTTATGTTAGCGCTATAAATCAGAGCACTTCTGGTTGAATGCCGACTTCCCGCCCCGTTAAGAGTATATTCATTTTGAAGATTGGCACGGCCCGTACAAATCGCTAGGAGGGATATAATCAAATATTGGAAATAAATGCTTGGATTTACCATACGCGAAAAACCATCCAGGCCCATTTAATGCCGTGTAGGATATGCCACGCTATGATTGATATGTTCTCGCTAATCCGCTAGAAGTAGACCTAAACGCAGAGACTAGAGTAGGAACAAAGTGGCCCCAAATTAACATCCAAGCTGGAAAGAAGGTGGGAAGAATAGAAAAGAGACCCGAAAAATAAAACACTCAAAAGCATTAACAAGAAGAGCTTGAAGAATCCTAAAAACTTTCTCAAAACCCGGGTTGTGAAAATGCAGGGTATAAAAAAGATAGGAAGGAAGACGGTGAACGGGGGTAATAGAGCATTTCAAATAAATTGAAAGGCCAAAAGGCCAAGAATGAATTCGGCTAGGAATGACATAAAAGCAACGAAAAACAGCAAGGGCAGAAGAGGTGGCGTGAGAAGATTGGATGCTGATAGTAGAGGACATGCCAATTTACCAGTATTGTGATTAAAATTAAGATTAAAATGATCGGAATGTTATCGGGGGGTGTTCAGAAGCAAATGTGTGGATATGCAGTGGTGACATGAATGTATGGTGAAGATGATCGAGGATTGAGCGCCAAATAAAGAGCAAGGGCAAGAAAACAAATGATCATAATGAAACTGGGTATCAAATCGCAATAAACCGAGTAATAAAGAAAAATTATCGAACCGTTTGCTATGCTCCGTGAACAATGTATAGTTTGGTCAAAAGGAGACCGGAGCCGTAGCTTGGAAGCGACGGCACCAAGGGTGGAGGAAACCGAAGTCAACATGTTTCTTCAATATCCATCAACCATTTTCGGATGCCTTCTCTCAAGGTGTTATCAGCCACGGTACCAATTCCCTTTGTGGCCGTGCGGAAAGTACTTTTGATGTCCACATCGAGTTTTGCGCTCGAGTCTTCACGGCGGCGCTCGGCAGTAACGCTCCGTACAACCTCCTCTAAGGCACCAAGAACCATTCGACGGCACTCATTTCGCGGCACTTCAAAAGCGGCCACATCGTATCCAGTATTGCTGGCGTCCGTAGCTTGTCTGTCACCAAGTTGACTTGGTCCAGGTCTTCCTCTACGGCCACGGTTGGGGGATGCTGTTCGAGAATGGTTGGCCGAAGGCGGACCCGATCTTGCCAATACACGTTCGACAGCGTCGACAAGGGTGCCATCAAGATCCATTACGGGCTCTTCAATGAACTCTTCTTCAATGAAACTAGTTTCAACAGGGCTCGGCATGTTCATGTCAGAAACAGGGGAGCGCGCAGAAAAGGGCGTGATAGTAGGAGCCACTGGCTTGCTATTGGATATCTTCCGACGTAATCTCAGCCGTTTCACGGTTGATGAAGTAGTATCTGCAATTAATGTCGAACAAACATCTACCCATTTTCCTGAAGCATCACCAATAGCCGGCATTGCAGCAATGACGTGATTTGGAGTTGGCTCTGCAGACATGGAACGTCTTACATCGGCCTCCAGAGCCGTGTAAGGCCGAACTGCTTGAAGTACAAAGTCTTCATGATAGCGTTTAAGCCAGCCTGCGACATTAAGGTTGAGTTTTTCAAAATCCTTCTGGGTAGCCGTGAAAGGAAGATTCTCATTTTGAAACGAAGGTCCCCCATCAAGACTGGTCATTGAAGTGCGGGTCTTCCGCGGAGAAGTAAGAGCTGAATCGTTTGAAGAAGATAGGGATAGAAAACCAGGTAGGGGCACTTCAACATCGACGACACCGTCACTTGCTTCTACGCAGAGTTTGACTGGAGATGCGGGCGAATCATCACCTATAGCCTGCTCTTCCAAAGACAATTCTGTAGTAATTTTCGCATCTACTGTGGGGATTGATGTGCTTCCAAGATTCAGGTTATGGACGGATCCGGAATTCCTTTGGGGACTACTGCCGACTTCTGCCGCCATCTTTGCGAGTGTTGAAACAGGCAATTCAGAGGATGGACGTGGCGACGAAGAGTCAGTCCCTTCATGGCGAAGAGGCACGGCAGGGTCGGTTTTCATAGAGGATGTCTCACGGGAACTCCAAAAATTGGACAACAAACTTCCCCATCTACCGGTAGGTGGGTATTCAGTACCTGTGGCGCCAATATTTGAACTTTCACTTCGCCGGAGAGTTTGCATTAAATTTGCCGATGCTGCGCTGACATTCTCACAATGCCCGCCGCGCACACCCTTTGATCGAGGGCCGCGCTGAGACGCAAAGTGCGGTACGGGCGTAGCTGTCCCTGGTACAGCAGGAGCAGCAATAGCAGTGCTGCTTTTCCTCGTGCCTACACCATTTGCAGGAATTGGAAGACTAGCAGTCTTAATGGATCGAACATCGGAGTCTCGCCGGGTTTGACGAGTCGAGACACTCATAAAGTCCAGTTCATCCGCAATGGCATTGGTGGTTTCATTGGATGAAACACTTGCGGACCTCTTAAAATTGTCTTGTTCATCAACGAAGTTACGAGTTCGAGTCCGCCTATTAAGAGTTCGGCGAAGAGATTCTCGTCGAAAAACCTGAGGGTTAGGAGGGCTCTGGGATGTTTGGCGTAGAGAAACGGAGGTGCTCGGGCGAAAAAGTGGTGATAAAGTGTCTGAACGCTGTTGAGCCGGCAAAAAAGCTGAAAGAACAAAAATTAATCGCCTTGCAGTCATTTTGCAAGATGACACGATGATAGTTCTATTAGGTATGCTGAGTTCGTTATCCTGTTGTGCTCGCTGCTGCAAAAACTGCCGTCTCCTGTGCCATTCTGGGCCAAGGGATCCAAGCCAATCTGTATGATTGCCAAGGAATGCCGTAATTAAAACAAGGAAGAAAAAATTATGCTCCTTCTGGCTGAGAAATTTGGCTATCCATCGGGCCTCGTCTCTCCAGACACCCCAACGGCTTTGTCCTGTGACAACACGCGGGATCTTGAGCGCCAAAGCGACTCGGTGAATGGCCCGCAAGGTTTCCTCTCGAAGATTCATGTTGGACGCAAGGCTATTTGGAGGTAGGTGGACAATCGTTTGATTTGTTCGCTGCATGTTTGGTGGCTGTTTGACGGGTTTGGGCGGTTGAACTGCGAGTAAGTCGACCTGCTTCAAAAGGGATAGAATTTCTTTGCTGGCTACTTGCTCAAGGTGAGAGAGCGTGCGCGTGATGATGTCCCAGTAATCAACTAGGATGTCAATTCTTTCGTCTAAATTCGAGGTCGCAGATAAGTACGTGGAGCCACTATCTTCAAAGGATAAATTCCATCGTCTATCAGAATCTAGAGACGTCGACATCAAACCGGGAGGCTTCAGCGTATCTTGCCCATAGGGAGTATATTGCGACAACTGCCGCCGATGGTTTCTGATGGCGACTGGAAGTTGTACGGCGATCGCAACAGCATACATTGGAGTCTTCTTCTCTTTGATTTTCTTCTTCTTATGATGGCCCGAATCATTATTATAAAACAGTTTGGCAAATGGAGAGGGTTGAGATTCTTGGTGTTCGGTTGTTAAACTCTGGCCTTCAGGGAGATTCACGCTAAACATTCTGGTGACAAGAACAGTTATTTTAGCTGGACATGGCGAACTCTGGCCGGCTATACCAATTTCGCGAGATATGCTCTTCGGCTTCGAGTGGGAACTGAAAGTCTCAGCTCGCTGGTGGTGTGGCTTGCGTTGAAATGCTTGAGCATCACGACTCCCGATTTCGTAAGTCGACTCTCCACTAGCAGGGACGATATGCATTTTCGTAGATGATCCACGGTAACTAAATGCACTGCTTCCAAATATGCAATTTAGGAGGCCCGAGTCGCCGCTATCACCAGACAGCCGGTTATGATGGTGATCCTCGCCAGCTGTGGTAGAGAAAGTGGACCGTCGGCTCCGGGCACGGAGAAATGCGCTCATATTGCTGGCATCCCGGGTTTTTGGGTCGGCGAAAGGTGAATGCGCGTTGAAATCCGGGATGGACGATTGTGAACTTTGAGCAGTGTGCTTTCGTACATTTTGAGACGAGCTTGAAGTCCGAGAATGCCTTCCACGAGTTGGCTCCGCTTGCTGCAAGCCCAGTGACGAGCGTGACTTTTCTATTCCTGAGTTATTCAGAGTATCAAGGAGGATGCAGGGTTCGTCGCGATCTCCCATTGCATTTTGAGCAATAATGATCCGGAAGTCCTTTGTCTCATCTAGTTCCACACCACCTCTATCATCGAAGCTACTGGCAGCTGCCGCATTTGGGGATACTGCACTGGTTTGGAGCGGATATGTATGGGTTCGGGAGTGTTGGAGAACGCTGACATCGGGAAACAAGAGACCGGAGGTGTGTTCTTCTTCTGCCACAGATTCAAGCTGGGCAGAGTTACGCGGAGATTGTGGATTGGTGTTAAAAGCCGAAGCTGCAGTGTTCAACAGTCTGCCCAACATTGTAGCTCTTTACTGGTCAGCACTCGCAGGACTAAAGGAAATTAGTGACACTGAGAGAGTACTAGGTCCTATTAGCAGCCAGATCGAGCAAGCCCATTGTTCATGCACATGAGAAAAGGACACAACAATCAGGCTATCTCATCAGCGTGTCTCTCGGCAAGAGTGTTGGGATAGCATCCAAGTGATCACACCCAAACACAACATCTCGGCACAGTCCCCATTTGGATTGCAAAACACCAGATAACAGTAAACTGAGTGAAGAAGGGTAGAAAAATCCAGATAAAGAGAAGCAGTCAGCTCCAATGACCGGATATCCAGAGGATACGCGAATTGAAGCAAAACAGCATGGAGGGGAAGGATGGGGTGCAGAAGATAAAGACCAGCATGAGGCGGTGAGGGAAGTGATTTCGAGCCTCATTCACTAACTAATTTAGTTATGTAATGCTGGTTCCGGCCCTCGGCCAACAGTCACATGATTGACTAGCTTGCATCTTTATCACGTGTTGATGCCAGCCCTATGTTGTATAGCTAATCTGAGCTAATCTCAACCTCGTGCCTCCTCACAACCTGCACGCCTTACATTTTCACAACAGAGATAATTACCCATCTTCCGGATGCTTTGTCTCACTTGGAGGTCCTTCATTAAGTGATACACTAGTTTTAGCAGTTCGTGATAAGGCCTTCTTCAACTGCTCTAGCTTGACTTGCAGGTTCTTCGTTGAATCCTCTGGATTTCCTACCCCTAATGTTGGGTCTGGTTTTGGGATTCACAAATGAATGCTTCTGCTATCAGTTTACAATTGGATAAAAACACATGATCTCAAACCTTTGAAATCTTTTTCCATTTGAGATTTTCACCTCTTTTGGTTTTGCCTTTCATGTTGATCTGATATACCTTCTGATCAGCAGTCAAGATTGGCTTAAATATCCTTCCAACTCACTGCTCTGTCACCTCACAAAGCTATAAACTCAAGCTGTTACTCAGCTTGACTATACCCAAATTTACCCTACTCATCCTCTCCCCTCGTAGAGCTTCTTTTTTTTTCGTCATTCCTAGCTCATCTGTGGCTATACTGCCATCCGTTCGAAAGCATCTTTTGCTGTCCTCATTCTAAGCTTACATATATCCGGTAGATCTCATCTACGCAATCTTTCCAATCCTCTCTCTCTCTCAAGAGCAGGCATTTGATTAATTTCTCAACCAGACTCCAGCTCATACGGAGCAACAATCTCTTCACTATGGCCCAACAGCTTGATCCTTTGCATTCGCTTGCGGAGCTTGATGCCAGTGAGATCTCGACTTTCTTAAACGAGTCGATTGCATATTCCTCTGCTCTGGTCCTGGAACCTCAAAACGAGCTCGCCACAATGGATGTAACTCATTCGCTTCCAGAACTTGAAAATGCTGAGCAAGACATTGGTGTCTTCGCCTTGCGTGATGCTGCTGAGCCCAAGACCGTCATGTCCAATGACGCGGACTATATACAAGATACTATTGTGCAAGCTCGCACACTACTTCAGCAAAGGATGGATGTGTCAAGTAGTTTCGCATCTAAAGTGCACCCACTGGCAGATGTAACACATGGACTAGCGCAGCTGGTTCCTACGGCCGAGAGCGTACTCCATAATTTCGACTTCGAGGATGAACTCCGTGACGATCGCCCAGAGAAAAACGAGACGTATGCTATATTACCCTAACCAGTGAATATCTTCTAATAGGTCAACAGGTTTGAGAAAACAAAGTTGGAATTCGAAGCCATAAAGAGCCCTAACCTAGAGGAGCAGATACAATTCCAGAAGGCTGAGAATGAAGAGCTCCAGCGACTCAACAGGCTGAAAAGACGGAGAGGAAAGGGTGAAGAAATACCAGCTCCCACGTGCTTAAGTGCCAATCCTCAGTTTGAGTGGGTTGCCGGTACTGAACAAAGCCTATACCAACCCGAATATCAGCTGTTTTGCTCAGATGATGAAAAAAGCAGCTCAAATCTAGCTGCTGCTCCACGTCCAAACAGCAAAGGGAAACAGGTCAGCAAAACCAAGCACACAAAACCTGGAAGCAAAATCAACTTTAAGGATAAGCGACAAAACGCCGCTTGTGGGTTTGAAGCGTTCCGACGGAGTAATGGGCAGAAGGTCTGACTTTTCGTATATACCTGACACCTAGTATATGAAACTATGAACCAATTGCTAATCCTATCTCAGCAGCCTAAGGGCAAAGGTATTCGAAAAGGGAAACTCACTCAAAGAAATAAGGATGGCGGACGGCAACTCAAGAAACCGACACAAAGCCGCAAGCGTCAAGTTGTTAATATGAATTTCAACAGTCTATTCTCATCGGATATTGTAAAGGCTGCAAAGGCAAATGCGGGGAAACCAGCAATTCCTTCGTTTTCTGCTAAAGCCAAGGATAAAGCTATGAAAGAACTCATTGCCAGTATTCCTCATGCAGACCCAAAAGTTGTTGCCACAGATAGAGGCGCCATTATGGGCGCTATAGTCAAATTCACAAAAAAGCCCAAGGCAGATGGAAATGGTAGTTGGCTTCATCCAGAGATGCAAACCAGCTTATTTCATTACCAGGTAAATGAAGCTATCTTTTGGCTCTGTATGTACAAAAGCTAACTGCTTCAAGCTACTGGGGGTGGGCTTTATGGTATTCCTCTCAATATCTTTTAGCATTCTAAACTTGCAAGAAATTAACATGAACAAAGCGAGATCGGGAAAATTCTTCAGTGGCACCTTTTGGTGGTTTCCTGTGTGATGAGATGGGTTTTGGCAAAACAATACAAGCCATTGGTAAGTGTGAAAAAAAGGAGTGTGAAAGGCCAATTGCTAATTTTCACAAGCCAACATGGTGGATGGGAAGCCAGGCCCAGAAGATACTGCAAGAACTACATTGATTGTTGTTCCATCCCATTTAACAAACCACTGGTAAGGTCTTTGAATAAGCTAAGCGTGGGACATGAAGTTAACTCTCACAGGATGTGTCAGTTAAAAGAGCATTGCAAACCAGATGTTTTGGGTGGCATTCTTCAACATCATGCTGCAGAAAAAATTCCTGACACTGTCTTCACTCATTGCCTTGATAAAATTGGTGTGATGCAAGTGATGCCAAGCTTCTTTCTGTTGTGGCATCAAACTAACAATTGCAGACTCACTACCTACTCTGAAGTTCGCAAATCATACCCTGAGATTGATATTCCTTTTACTATAACCAAAAATCATGAAAAGATAGCTGCGTGGCGCAGTTTATTCTATGACACTTGTGGTGTGCTCCACAGAACTAATTTCATCGAATAATTCTGGATGGTAACGATTTGCCCTCTCAGATTGCCCTTCTCATGCTAACACTTCCATCTAGAAGCACATGAGATCAAGAACCACAAATCAAAAACAAGTTTGGCCGTGCGAATGCTCTCAGGAAAGTTTCGCTGGGTAATCACTGGGACCCCTATCCATAAGTAAATAAATACTACCCCTTTGAATGTTAAATTGGTCTGGAAGCAAAATTTGTATTTTGGTTTTGGAAACTAATGAATGTGCAGTGATGTCCTAGAATTTTTCCCCTATTTCGAGTTTCTCAAAATCCCACAAACTGGGAATTTTGAAAGGTTTTGCAGAAATTATTGTCCGGTAACGCCAGCATGCTCCTATTTCTTTTTAAAGACTGGCTGACTAGGAAAATTCTAGGATGGGCAGACAAATCACAGTCGGCTTTCTAGTCTCTTACGAGGCTATATGTTACGTCGAACTCACGAGGAGACTCTTTTTGGACTTCCAATTTTGACACTTCCTGATATTGACCAGACTACATTCACAATACAGTTTAGTCGCGCGGAAAAACTGCTATATAGGGAAATCATCAAATCCATTATAAATCAATATATGGGTAAGTCCACACTGCCACGCCTGCAGCACCTTCCAGATGCTAATTGTCATAGATGGGGATGATGACATGAATCCTGCATATCATACATATGCAGGAAAGTGGACTCTCCTCCTGAAGCTACGGATGTTCACCAGCCATTTACTTCTCGCCGAGAAAACCTTACGACACATATTGACAGATGAAATGATGGAAAAGCTCCGGTTATCCATTGGGGCTAACGCTGAACCGGATGATCTAAAGATTGTGGATTTACTTGACAGACTTCGGCTGAAGAAGCCGCTGCCAACGCTTGACGATGTTATGGCAGCAAAGGTGACATCAGAATCAAACACATCTTTACATCAAGATATCATCACCAGATATTCATCTGTTCTGAATGCGCCAAATTCCCGCAATGGTGTGAAGAAATGCGCAAATTGCAAGTCATCACCGTACGCCGCACACATCGCAACTTGTCTGCACATTTATTGCAGTACCTGTTTCGATGATGCATCCAAGTTTAGAAACGAAATACATTGTTTCTGCAGCCCGTCAGTCCAGGCTACTACATTTTGCAGCGCTATCCCCGCTCTATATAATAGCATTATGGAAACGGAATATCCAGTGGAAAACCAGTATTCTAAGCAGAAGCGGGAAGTTCTGATAAAAGCCGAGCAGACGAATAACACAAATTGGATTTTCGAAGCCGGACACTTGATGCCTAGTGCCAAACTCTCAGCCGTTCGATCTTGTGTTGCCAGTTGGCTCGCAAACTCTCCGGGAACGAAAGTGACTATCTTCACGCAATTTTTAGGGATGGTGGATATTCTCAGTTCCATGTGTATGATGGAGGGTTGGGGCCATGCTACGGTAGGAATCTCTTTTCGTCCATGGAAAATTTGACCTCACCGGACTGACAAGTATTCCGACAAAGCTCACCGGAAACGTGCCTCCCTCGGAGAGATACAAGGACGTTGAAGAGTTTCGCACTGATCCTACGATCCGCGTTCTGATATCTTCCCTGAGAGCAGGAGGAACGGGACTAAATCTGACAATGGCGCACAAATGCATGCTCGTTGACCTATGGTGGAATGAGGCTATTGAGCAACAGGTAAGAAACCACTGAAGGCTTGCTGGATTAACTTGTCATTCTACTAATCTTATTTTCTCTGCAAGGCTTTCTGTCGCCTATTTCGGTACGGACAGAAGAAAGAAGTGGAAATTGTTAAGATCTCGGTCAACAACAGTATCGACGATAGAATCCAACTCATCCAAAATGCAAAAACAACCAACATTGATAAAACAATGAGTCCGGACGTGCTGTCATCAAGGTGGGATCCATAGGCCGACAAACCTCTTGCCAGTAGGCCTGTTTTGTTGACTAATTCCTTTTCTAGGGATACACTTGAGGATATCTTGAAAATCTTCGGAGTTGTTGAGGACGATAACGCGGAGGACGGGTTCGCTTTTCTCTCGGACGACGAATCCTGACAGCGAGGAACAAATTGACCTGCCTGCCTAAGGGCGAACTACATCCCTTACTCCCCCTTAGCGTTGCGCTTTCTTGATGCATTTATGTCCCCTTTCTAGATTCCACCATGATTTTTTGATATTAAGCACGTCGTTATGGGTCTTTATGGGCACTTAAGTCGTACTTTCGCATCTTGATCAGGTGGTATGGCCTTACTGGAGTTATTTTCGAGAAAATATGAAACTGTGTGTTCGTGCAAACTTTCTTGCCGAAAGATACATTACATTTCTTCGACGGCGCAGTTGGGGTGCAATACGTAAACGACTCGATCCGGGGGGGTATCCTGCATGCTATTGCTTCCGTCTGTAAGGCCTTCTCCCCGAATTTGCATGAGTATATTGTCCTAAAAACGGAGATTCGAGTTAGATGTAAATGCCAGCATGGAATGTAGGAGATCGAGCGTTTACACACCTTCACCATCCGCTTAAGGACCTTGGTCACCAGCGATTTTTCCCTTTCAATGTCTTCTAAGCTGTTCATTTCCGACTCGATCTGCTCCAAGTACCAGACTTTCAAATCTTCTTCTTCCACGCCTTCACCGGATTTCGCTTCGTCTTCGTTGATTCGTCGAACCAAAAGGTTGAGAATATTCATATATTTATCGTAAGTAATCTTAGTCTTCAAAGACTCTTGGTGTTGAGCTGCAGCCTCGGCATTCACAGCACCTTCTTCACCAGTAACCATTGCAGTATCTCCTTCATCATAGCGCCGGTCATCATCGCGGTCAAACATTTCTTGATCTTGGTTTCCAGCCGTCTCTTCGTTATCGACTTCAACATCATCCTTCTCAACAGTGACTATACTCTGTCGGAGAAGATTGTACGCCTCTACAACAAAATGTGGCACCACTTCTTCAACACAATTGGCTTTGGCCACCGCTTCCGACAACCGGATCAAACTCTCCAATTGACGCACGGTAATACGGTAGCTACTTCTTCCAATGCCGCCTTGAGCGTCATCGTTGCGAAGTTCCATATACTTCTCCACGACGATTTCTTTAGCTTCAGGTGTAAACACTGGCCTAAACGTTCGAGCGAACCTAATATAGCGTTGTAACATTTCCGTGGGTATTTCAGGCTCCACCGCTTCGTCACGGTTCATGTGTACATTAACAATGTGTTTGGCGAGGTTTCTGTCCACGGCCTCATTAGGATCATCACGGATGACAAAGAAGAGATCGAAACGACTCATAATCGGAGCACTGAAGTTGAGGTTGGCGCGGAGGGTGGCCTTGGGGTTATATCTGCCACCGACAGGATTTGCAGCAGCAAGGATACTCGCTCGAGCATTGAGAGTGGTGTGAATGCCCGCTTTAGCAATAGAAATTGTTTGTTGTTCCATTGCTTCGTGGATGGCGACTTGGTCTTTAATATCCATCTTGTCGAATTCATCAATTGCACAGATGCCTCCACCGTTCTGAAACAATTTTATTAATACGATATTAACAGTTGTACAATTAAGGGCGTGATACATACCGCAAGCATCAGCGCGCCAGCTTCGATTGTAAATTCACCAGTTTCTGGGTCTTTTACTACTGAAGCTGTCAGACCAGCAGCAGATGATGCCTTCCCGCTTGTATAAACTGCACGCGGATGAAGAGAACATATGTACCTAAATTGAATTGGTCAGCAACTAAGAATTAGGAATATACTTTGCCTGGCTTGTTCTCACTTTAAGAATTGACTCTTACTTGTCGATGGGTCGCCGACAATGCAAATATTGAGATCACCACGAAGCTGCATGGACTCTTCAACCGTTTTTTTCGTAACGCCACCAACAAGTTGTAGAAGCAAGCCTTTCTTGATCGACCGGTGCCCGTAAATCATAGGAGCAATTGAATCCACTAGTTTTGAATAAATATATTTCGTATGAACAAGCTCTTTCAGTTCCTCGACCTCTTGAGGCGTAAAGGTTTGCAGGAGACGCTCCTGAGCCATATCCTCAATTTCTTCAGGCAACTCGACCTGGTTTAACGAAGCGAGGATATTTTGGGAGTGTCCAGTAAGTGTTTGGCTCGTGGGCTGGCCTGGAGTGGTCAAGTCCGGTGTCACCATACAGGCCAGGAACGCCAGGCGATATGTAAGATCTCGGACTCCTAGAGATTTCAGGCCAGTCACCCCGCTTCCTCCCACATCACCACCACGTGTATTACCATAGTCTCTAGTTGCTTCTGGCCGAACACCAGGGAGGCCCATTTGGCTAACATCAGGGATAACAATTAGTGTACCAGTGAAAATGCATCTTTCTCCAGCTTTAGCTCGATCTACCATTTCTCCGCGAAGAATTACGTCCATTGTACGAGGCATACTCCCGGTGGGGATCTCATGGGAAGACTCTTGCAGTTTGACCTTTTGCCAGTCAATGAAAGTGCTCCGGCGAATATCTAGACGCCAGCCAACACGATTGCCACAAGTGGGGTCTGGGCAAAGTGCAGGCTCGGTATATTTGAAGCTTTGTTCAATGTCGGGGCATTGGGTATTGCAGCTCTCACATATGAAAGTTCCCATTGCGAGTTCTGGTCGGACTTCTGATGTCCTTGTGACAGTGCCGGAGATTGAAAGCAACTTCCCAATCTGCGCGGTGCGTAGTTGGCGCAGTCTTGAGACAAGTGGAAGGTTGTAAAAGGCCAAGGAAAAGACTTTATCTGTTTGCTGATATCTAGTTTTTTCGGAGAGTAGGTCGGGTTCGCTACTATCTACAACCATAGCAGATGTGCTCGCTTGAGACGAATGGCTCCCAAGCTGTTTATGTTCTCTAAAATATTGAGGTTCGTATTTAGCAATCAAATTGTGCAAAGCCTTTGTCAAGTAAGGCTGAAATCGGTAGTATTGGTTGGCAATGGCATCCGCCAGGACTTGGTTCGGTAGGGACGTCAAATGGGTGAAATCGACATAGAGAGTGGACAGCTGAAGCTTCGCCATTCCGTGGATTTGCGAAACGTAGTATTTATCACTCAGCATCTCGGACGAAGTAGGGGCGCCAGAGGACATGGGATCCTCCATGTGTGTCTCTAGCAGCTCCTCAAAGGCTTGCTGGACCTTCTCTCCAGCAACGTCACGGAATGCGGGTGGACCTCTACCGTACATGGGATGTTGAGGTCGACGCGGTATTGAACCCCCTGGACCAACGACTTGGTCATCTGCAAACTCAGGAGCTTCACTCATCTGTGCATTGCTCTCGGAAGGTAGGTTGGGTCGTGAGCTCGGAGGAGCATCCGACTGGGGGACGATTCCCCTTCTCGCGGTTTGAGGGCGCCCCGATCCTGACTGGAGAATAGTGTCTATTAAGCTCGACATGATGCCGGTGGTCCGCCGTGAAGCCTCGACGTAGGAAAGGAGAGTGCGACGTGTAAAGAAGAACGATTCAATTCAGCTTAGAAAAGGATTGAAGACCACCTACACACCGACGCCGCGGGGGGGGAGAAGAGGAATCTGAAATCTTTCACGTGAGGATTAAGAAACGCGTCGCGAACTTCGGATCATCGATTCCCCACCACCGACGCGTTAAGTGGTGTCTACTTCACGTGACCATTACAAGAATCTCCAAAAGGCCCTTTTTCTCTCCTCGAGGAGTCAGTCCAGAATTAATGAGAAAACCACGGCTGTCCGCTGACAAGGTGGGACTCTATACGGAGTATAGTTATCACAGTTACATATCTATTGGGCCATTCGTCGCTCGGCATATAGTTAGCTAACTAGTTACACGCAACCATGCTAACCTCACATACAGAAGTGCCAGCATTTTGCCGTGTGTTATACAGTGGATTTCGTCTGGATCTCGGTCGAACGGTATCTACGGCCTGGCTTCGTGGACTACAAAAGCATGGATGACACTTGAAGCAATCGATCAATTACGCGAATTCCGATATCCTGCGCCTGTCCGACAGCTACATAAGCTGTATCATGAGCTCAACGATGTTCTGGACGAGGTGGAGAAAGCTCACGCAACCGGCCGAATTTTCTACCCCTAAAATGTTTAGATGATAAAAGGAACATTAGGAGAAGAGAACACCTGACTGAATTTCAACTCAGGATTTGTCCATGGGTAACTAGATCTTAGAGAATGCTTCTTTATGGAGTGAAGCTCGCAAGTGGGTAGCAGTGATCGTAGGGAAACCTCCTTACCAGCCAGCGCAATATTTATTGAGGCGGAGATGGATATCTAGAAAATTTCAAAGTTGACTGTCTGCCACGACTCCCTGGCCTCTTAGAGACCCGTAATAAGTCTTGACCTCGATGATCAAAAGATGATTTGTAGCTTTAGGTTTGCGATGCGGGCTCTGTGGGTTTGACAGAACAACTAAAACAAGCAAGGTGCATGTTACCACTGCGATGTCCCTTGCATCTCACCATTGCGACAAGAGCCGGCTGAACAGCAACAACCTGGCTCTTCGAGCTCTAAAAACTGAAATTGAAGCCGTGGATTAAACACGATTCGGGGAAATTTTGATCCTATCTGCTAGTTACCGAACCTCTCAACGCATACCTAACTACATCTCTCTTGCCGCCCCCCTTTCTCTCCCGAGTGTGTTCCCATATGCAAGTGCAGACCAGGGACAGCGTCGACACGCCAACTGAACATAACTCCTTTTTCTTGTGTAAGTGCGCATTTTCTGCCTGTGAGCCATATCACCTGGGATCTTACCTCGAACTGAAACTTGTAGCTTCAAGAGCTCTGTTTGACTGCAGACGCCATCATCCCGGATCCGTGGGGTAACTACCCCGCCAACTGATCCTTCGGTATAACTGACTGGCTCTTTTCTCCCACCAACCGCATGTCAACAAAGATAAACAGTCAGGACTCAGAAACGGGAAGCTGACGCGATGCCGCACGAACCGCCCGTGGAAACGGCGGTCTCAGCGCCCGGAAAGGTGCTCCTAACAGGAGGATATTTGGTACTGGATCGCAACTACACTGGCACTGTGCTCGCTCTAAATGCGAGAATCCATATCATTGTGCAACAGCTGCCAATGGGAAAAGGCGTAAGAGTGGCGTCGGGCAATACAAATGAACCTGCAAGGGCGGAGTCGAATCTGGGTGGGGACGGCGATACGCCCATGGATGGCGTAGAAGGAGACACACACAAGGCGAAAGAGCTTGAGGAGGAGCCAGAAGAAATTGTCATTGTGAGATCACCACAGTTTATCGATGCTGCGTGGGAATACCGCATTCAGAGGGTAGAAAATGGCGGAGGAGTCAAAGTCCAGCAAGTTAATGACGGGTGAATTCCTCTTTTCCTATTCTCCTGATCAGTCGAATCAAGGCAAGCCTTGGTTTATTCCATATAAGACTTTTGAACCCTTTCCCCTCACGAGAGAACTCATCGCCGTTATGCATTTTCTGTTCCTTAGCCAGTGCGATCTTTGACTACGGTTACTGATAATGACAGACTTCGAAACATCTTTGTCGAAACATCTTTGAATTACGCTTTGACATACGTTAGCTACGTCGCCGCGTCGAAGAGTTTCGGATCCCTATCTATCACCATTCTTGCAGATAATGACTACTATTCCGAAACAGCAACGTCTTCGACATCATACCGCGGAGGCCGTTTCATGAATTTTGGAGTGAAGCTGCATGAAGCACATAAAACAGGTCTAGGTTCGTCGGCAGCTCTTGTTACAGCACTGGTGTCTGCTATCGTCATCCACCGTACGGTACAACCCGAAGAACTGCCCTCAGTCCGAGATAAATTACATAATTTAGCCCAAGCCGCCCACTGCGCTGCACAAGGTAAAGTAGGCTCTGGGTTCGACATTGCTGCCGCCGTGTATGGATCTTGTCTTTACCGTCGTTTCTCGCCTTCGATACTCAGCGACTTGGGCGAGGTTGGCTCACCGCAATTTGAACAGCGAGTATTCAATGTCGTCGAGGATCTCAACACTGAAAAGCCTTGGGACACAGAATGTGTAGACTTTGGATTCAAGCTCCCGAGGGGTATTCAAATGGTCCTTTGCGACGTTGATTGCGGTTCTCAGACGCCCGGCATGGTCAAAAAGGTGCTGGAATGGCGGGAACAGAATCGTGTGGATGCGGAGATGCTTTGGACCGGCCTACAGCGAAACAATGAGAAACTCCGAATCGAACTTAAGCGCTTAGCGCAAAACCGCAACGTCGTTCAGAATTACGATGAGCTCAGCAACTTGATTACTCGCACGAGGATGTGGATTAAAACGATGACGAAGAAATGCGGTGTTCCTATTGAGCCCGAGGTGCAGACGGAGCTCTTGAATGCTCTTTCGCAGATCGACGGTGTCATTGGCGGCCTTGTGCCTGGCGCAGGAGGCTACGATGCCCTTGTGCTACTGGTCAAAGATGACCCAGCCGTTATAAATGCAATCCATGGCCTTGTCGAAAGGTGGAAAAGCTCAGTCGAAGATGATTTTGGCGGACAAATTGGCAAAGTCAGATTGCTCGGTGTGGGATACGGATCTGAAGGTTTGAAGAATGAACTTCCAATGCGTTATAGTGGATGGATATGAATTGGGATCCGAACCATTCCGGGAAGCATGATAATGAATATTGTTTTGTAGAGTAGTCAATACACTTAGTGCGGCAAGATACCCTAGACCAGCAATATTTCCCTCTATCGGTTGTCCACAAAACCTAGAATATTACTGGCTGATGAGATTGGTGTCCATCATTTCGGACGTGTTCCAGAACAAGTAGTTGATATATCACAAACAACCACAGGAAGTGGAAAACAGGGCTTCCCGTCCACTCAGCCGCACTTAAGCCGCTTGTTCAGCGCGGTCAGTATTTATGCTGCCCCTGAAGCCTTGCTGCTTTAGGGGTGAGCTGTGGGTGAGTAGCGGGAGAGTAGGGTAATTAAGAAAGGCCGCACCATTAGAGGGCCAACAAATAATAAATATAGGAGAGGAGCCTTGCAGGATAGCTGTCAAACAGTGATATCAAAACTTTTAATCACTTTAATGGATGAAAAGTTGCTTTCAATCTTCGACCCTGATACGCAGCAGAGATGTTGCTTCTGAACTATCAAGACTTTTCACACACCTTTGTGACTTTCACTATGAGCGCTACCGCTCGTTAACTTCAGAAAGCGCCAGATCGTGATATTCGGGAAGTTGTCCTCAACCTTATCACCACCCGAACGAGCATCCCTTCCCGGAAAAGGCTTTTAAATGTGCCACTCCTCACATCCCGTAAACCACGGCCCCTGTCAGGAGTAGTCGAATACACGAAACGACAACTGAGTAAAACATGCTCTCAGACCAATCCTTCTCAATAGCAGTCTCGAACTTCTCCTTCGCAAGGCTTTTTAGACCAGATATCATATGCTTCTCGCCGATAGCATACATCTCAGCATTGATTAATGCCGGGGAAATTCTCTCAGTGTCTGCAGCTTCATCTGGATCAGCCTCGCGCGAGTCCCCCATGTTGAGATAGTCTGCATCCGGAGACTCATCATCCCCGTTTAAGTCAAATTCTTTTATCTCGTCGTCCTAGCCAAGCTTATAGAAGTAGTCCACCATCCTCTCAAGTGATTTTTCGCGCCATGGCTTCCTATAAGACATGTTAGATTATCAAAGTGCCAGAGATGTAAGGATGCATGCCTTGAAACCTCCATCACAGGCTTTCTTGAAGAATTCAGACTGAGGGCACACCAAGCATCGATGGACATTGAATGTCTTGTTCACAGAGCAAAGGGTGAGGTCGGAAAACTGTCCACTCTCATAGATGCTGGTATGCTGTCTTAGTATCAAAACTGCTTGTATTGGGACGGAATAGCTACCTCAAAAGAGCTTCTTTTAGCTCATCAACTGGTGTTGCCACGGCTTACTTTAGTTTCTGACTTGATAACGGATTCTCTGTCCTTGGGTGAAGCAACAAAACATAGAAGTGAAGAGTTTCCGAGAGGGGACAGCACCTGGCAGGCAACTCAGCAGTATCCTATCATGCTCGGCCACATCAGGGATGCACTTTTATGCACCATTTTAGCGGTGCGGCATAATGTGATGACTGGAGCCAATGAGCACCTTGCATATCAACAAGGTCATAGTATCAACTGTATGAAGAACCCTGGTAAGAGGCTGTTGGGTTAACAATGTCCGGATTAGGAAATTCACCGACAACCCGCTGACATTCTCGATTTACTTCCAATACAAATAGTCAATATTGCCCCATGAGAAGTGCTAGGCCGCACCTGTCTTTTGACAAAAACATTCCTTCGCCTCCGGTGGCACGGCACGCCGCATAATCCGGACAGCCAAGTCCTGTCTCCCTGCATTAACGATATCCAAGAAGCTCCAGTTCTATCATACTGTTGATATCCGTGTGCGCCGCTACAATGGATCCCCATTTTGCGACCTTAACACCTTCCAATGTTCTGGCGAAAATGGCATTCAGTGATGCTTACGACGCCATCATGCGGGGTCATCAAAGTGCACCGAAAGACGCTACACTCCATCGTGTAAGCGTCACATCTGATCAGGAGTATGATGCTGATGTGCTTCGATATCGACGCGAGATGGAACGCAAGCTCAGCGAAGGAGACATCAGTGAAAGTCTCACTGAGCCCGATACTGATACCGAACTAGAAATGCGGCCCTTGGGCATCATATGGAAGGGTCACTACGTCCTAGGGTTCCGCTGCCCGCCGTCTGCGGCAGACATGGGGTGGATCATGGGAAAGAGGTCAGCAGAGAGAGAGCAATGCGCCGATATTGTTCTCTGTACCAGTGGCTTTTCTATGCGCCACAGTCTCAACCTCCGGGGCTTTCATGCTCGATTCAACTTCGATAGGTTGAATGGGGCATTCTTTATCGCTAGCATGACGAGTTCACTGTCCGCCGGGGTCGCGGTAAATGGTGAAATAGTTGGCCGACAAATGCATGTCTTGAATCAGCATAGCATGATGATTCGGGTAAACTCATTGGAGTATAAGCTCCAGTACACGGATTTCACCTTGACAGAGGACTTTATAGACTTGCGGAAGAATTATATAGCAGCCAAACTCAAAGCTTCATCATCTGTCTTCTTCGACATGCCGACTCCACGTCGCAACACCAGGACAATCGGACAATGGACCCTAAATGATGCACTTGGTAAGGGTAGTGCTGGAAGAGTGTTTCTCGCCTCCAATTCAAAGAACCAGGTGGTTGCAATCAAATTCATGGAATGCACTCACCAATCAGCAGGAGTCGTGGACCAGGAAATCGCTCGTTATCAAGAGTTAACGGCTTGGCGCAGAAGCAGGACGACCGTGGACGACTTGTTCGGCTAAGGGAGATAATTGACCCTAGGGCTGGGGTGTCCTTGTCCACTACTGCTTTTGAGGAAGTTGCTCTCATCCTGGAGCCAATGACACCCCAGACTTTGTATGATCTAGTGGGAAAGCCAAATATGGGGTAAGTATTCCCATGTCATACTAGGCGATATTTCCGCTGACATTTGCCCCGAAGGGGAATGTCCATCGAAGCAGCAGCTATCTTTCGTGACGCGCTGCTAGGTCTTGGATTCCTGCATGACAATGGCTGGCTCCACCGCGACATGAAGCCCCAGAATATCGGTGTGATGCCCGGCTTTCCGCTACGAGCGGTACTCCTCGACGTCGGTCAAGCAACAGTTCTCGACTTGGGTTCCACGTTACCAGCCAAACCAGGTCACACTGGCACAATTAATTACCTGGCCCCGGAACTGGAAATGTCTGTGTATGATCACACGGCGGATGTCTGGCCCATGGGGATCATGGGATTCGAACTGACCTACGGGTATCACCCTTTCAAGTTTGCTGCAAATCCATGGCGGCCTGGAGCACAGTACGAACAAATACGCCCAGCCTTTCACCAGAAGTATCAGCAGGCCATCAAGATGTTGTCTGATGACTACAAGCAATACGCCAGCAAGAAAGCCGGAAACAAGAATCCAGATTTCATACATCGTGCGTGCCTGCTCTCATTAGTCATGGACCATAGCAAGTACTGACAGCTCTTGTCGTAGTTGGCGATCTCCTGGTTCAGATGCTAAGACATCCGTGGGCACAAACCTCAACGGAGAGTGCCATACGAATTAGCGTCAACGAAGCGATCAAACACCCGGAATTGGAGCCTTTGTCGTCTGACGACGAGCCGCAATCTAGGAGGAGAAGATCCGAGTTGTAGCGAGGCCGGCCGGTAACAGAATAGCCACGCAAATATCATGTTTAGGGGTATATTGACGCCAAATTGATGACGAAATCATCACGTCCCCCTCGCTCTTGTATTGGGTCCCATCGTGAGATGTATGGATTAGCTGGGAATCCAACGATCCATCCTATCATTCGATGGGTATCTGTTTATTGGAATGAAGTGCACTCTTGCCTTTTAGGCTACCGCTCCACCCATAGTTAGCATTAAGTACTTATCAGTAATCAGTTCATTGCTTAACATGAGACAAGCACAAGAAGACTGTAATAGAGCGCCTATATGAGCGACTAAGTTGAGTCGTCAGCACCTTTTCTCTGAGTCAAATCATATGCGGTTAGTTCGCAGCACATACGACGGCCTGAAAGTCATGTGATTTCCACAGCCCAACCTTTCCTCCTCTCACCGTAGTGAGAAGACCTACGACGCTGACTCCTTGTCTAGTTGACCGGTCATTCCTTATGCCGGTCAAGCCTCCTCACATGGCACAACTAGATCCGGCCAAGGATGGTGACATGCCAAAACGGAACTGGGTAACTCTGCATCCACAGCTCCTGGATAGCCCACATCATCGCTAACATCAGCGCCGATACGTAGGGTTTCCCCGACATTGTCAAATTACAAGGCGCCTGCCTTGTGTCCCGACCGCCGACTCCCATCCATGAAACACAAGATATCGAGAAAATCGAGAAGTTCGCCGCTGCCCTTTGCATGAGACTCGAGGTGGTTATTGCTTGCAATGAGGCTCGACGGAGGCAATATGGCGATGCCGCCGACGAGTTCCTACCCGGGCACACACCAAACAAACTAGTGGAGAAACGTGCAGCGAGGTTGGAGGCGCTGCTCGCCTTGATGGATGCGGCCTCCCCCCCGTCTGATTGTGATGAGTTGGTAAAAAAGCACACAGCAAACCTGACGGCGCTGATGGGGCCCATCTCCCCCGTGTCTGACTGGGACGACAATAACAACAATGATGATGAGAAACGTGATCTGGAGCAGGAGAATGAGCAGGACCAACTAGACTGTCCAGAACGGCCGCGTCTCCTAACTCCCTCTTCCTCTGATTTCAAGAGCAACCCCGACTCCGCGACTTCATTGCCTGTCTCAGACGCTGTTACGTCAGACGCGACGCGTGCGAGGGGGGAGCACCAAGGCGGTACAGAACGGCTGTCACTCGATCCGGAGAACATTATGTCAAAAAAGCCGGCTAAAACCCAAGGGAAGCGCCAACGATCCGACGTGGGAGATATCAGCCAGTCCAAGAACGAGAAGAAGCACCGAAGGATTGTAGCAGGGGTTCCCGACCGGCCACAGTGGTGTGCTAGTTTACGTGAGTTTACAGGCTGAACCGTTCATGTACCCCGGGATCATTACAGTTGTCTGTGTGGCTTCTATGCCGCATCTGCTCCCATCCGAGGGATAAGGTACTGTAAATGTTACCTTCTGATAGCCAGCATACGATGAATGACGGGCATCAGGCGCCGAAGATCCTCCATGACACATGCGGCAAGAAGTTTTATACTCAGGTTACCGCAAACCAACCTAGGAGGGATCGGAACAGCTACCGGAACTTTCGCAAAGGCTGTGAGCAGTTGTTCAAGACTGAGAATGGCCTGTGGATGGTGAGATTCCTCCCATTGAGTCTCTATATTATATATTGACAATTTAGTTACCGCACCTCAACTCGAAGAAACACCGCTGTGCCAATACTGCTTGCTCATTCTCTGGGTTTCCTGCCTCACATAGTGGTTTCGTTCATCACCTCGAAATGTGCTCCTACGACTGCATCCCGGAGCTTAACCGCAACTCTATCCACCGCGTAGTCCGAGATCGCGACCCGTCACATGTCATTATCCACAAATGGATCACTTGGCACCAGGAGACAATGTACAATACTCAACTACCCCTTCTATATAAGTGGCAAGGGTTTCGGCTCTCGGGTATCTTAATTCTATTGTCCACAAAAGAAGAAAGCGCATCATTGCCCCGACCAAACTGCAGCCCACCTTGCAGTCATCGACGGCGGTAGTAGGACAGGCATTAGTCATTGTATATACCTTTGAGGGAATCCCCAGGGATAACATTGAAATGTGACAACGCAACGAGATTGATCAGCACCTCCCAGGCTATGGCAAAACAAACAACACCAAAAGAGGCAGCATGCTCCCTGTTAATGCGTAGTTCCGGAGCGTGGAGTTGTGCAAATTCTATCACTGCGTTCCATGCCGTCGACCATAAGAAAGGCCGAGGCCGGAGGACAAGGAGCTCCACTGCAGGGCCGCCAGGAACAGCACCCCTGTTCAAGCCTTCTGCCGCGCAGATGACTTTGTCTAGGCCATCAGTACGCTTTTCGAAGTCCACATAGCAGCTGCTGCTATATTGGTGAATGAGCTCGTCGATACGGACAGCGAGGTCTTCGGACATTGTTATGAGGACATCGCCTTCTTTGTAGTCATCGACTGCCGTTGTATAGGTGGTGATAGCCGGAGTTGCAGGGCTGGAGTCGTAAATCAGTATGCGTCTGAAGTTGAGTCTTGATGAAGTTTGCTTACTCTTAATCCTCAAACAGAAACTAAGGGGCACTAACAGAAGGCCCAGGTAGAAGTACAGGATGGCTATGTAGTCCCTGGCAAATGATTTTGGATGTCGTAGATATGAAGTTTTCTGAGTCACAACAGTGCGATACCAATGTAACCTTACATATATATTTATTTCGCCTTCATCAGTATCGGTTTTTCTTCTTGCTCCTTTCTAGATATATATCCGTTCATACATTCTGCCGGTCCATGACACCAGTTTGTGATGTGTATGTTATCTCTGTCTTATAGCATGGCTCTGAAAATAAAATATTGTTATAATATCTGGCTAGAAACAATACCATACCTAAGTCCCCGACGCTGGGGTAAAGCAACCCCACTGATGAGAACCGACAGCGCGGTTCCAGTCCACATTATAGGAATTAAAGTGAAACGCATTGCACCGTGTCGCCGGACATATATCTAGTTCGAGAGAAACTCATATATCTCCATCTGGCCGATGCGCTTTGCCAGCGCGGCCGGGGTCTCGCCCGACAAATTTTTGATAGATCGATCTGCTCCTCTGTCGAGCAAGAACTGTATTTTCTCCATGTCCCTCATCTGCACAGCAAGATGAAGCGGGGTACCATACTTCCGTATCCATACGTTGACATCCATCCCATGATCAAGCAAGCACTTCATGACCGGTATGCCGCCTCGACTACGCCGAAGAATTGCAGTAAACAACGCTGCCGGATCCAGCTTTGCACCGCGGGAAATTAACATCTCTATAGGCTTCGTTTCCGGATATAATGCTGCCGTCACAAGGGCCGTAGCCCCTCGGCGACCTTCTAGGTTGGGATCAGCTCCGTGCTCCAAGAACCACTCAGTGCACGCCTCATTGTCGACAAGCCTGGTTGGGGAATTTAGTGTCGTATCATATCAAGTATAGTTTTGAGAACCAAAAAGTACGAAAGAAATATTATCAGCGAACATACCTTAAAGCTGGATTCCCGAATTCCAACGAGTTGATATCCCAGCCATGGTCAAGGAAATGTTGGAAAATCGCGGGTTTACTGCTGAATGTGGCACCATAGAAGGCGCTATTGGTGATAGAAGCACCCTTTGCGAGCAGCAGCCCGACAGCCTTCACATCGCCTGCCCTTATGACTATGGCGAGTGCGCCATCCAACTCGTCTTGTGATGGTTCAAGGCTAGAGTTGACCAATGTTTCGGTGACTTGGCCAAGGTTCTCGGCGAAGGAAACAGAGCCCTGCATTTGAGAGTCCATGAGTCTAGCTGATTGTTGTCGTTTTTAGACTGTGTTGGAGGTTGATGGTTGCGAGCGCAGGAATAAGTAAGAACAACTCTGGGTTGGAACATCTTTGGAGCGGGTCTCACGTGGGGTCCTCCCCTAAATCAGACCATTGGCCGCAGACTAACAGCTGGAGGAGATAGTTATCATCGATTAGCAGGGGGGTATCGTTGAGGTTAGACAGTACCTAGTGAACAACAGGTCTAATGATCAGGCATTAACTAGAGGATAACTATTCTCTTTTGGCCTAGTTAGCGGGAACTAATGACTTCTACTCACTTATAAGTAGTTATCTAAGGGCGGGGCCCGGGGGGGGGACAGATTAACCAATAACTAACTTACTTTACTCGTTGGGCAGGCGTCTTGTTCCCATGCTGCACCTATAATATGTCCGAATTCAAGCCTCAAGCTGGGCAACGCAACAAGCTCAATTGAGTATTTCAGAGGCTTTTAATGGCTAGGACTATCGGAGCACAGTATCTTTTGGCCTAGTGGCCGAGAGATTGAACCCTTCTGCCTCCGATGAATGCGTCCTTCGCGGGCCTTGGATACCATTTATGCTTGCAGTCGGAGATGAAGTCTTTTATGGCAACCGCTGTTCGATGAGATGTGAGGTCAGCTGCTTGAGATTGCAGCTGTTTTGAACGGTTATATATAAGGTGAGAACGGGGTGTGGATATACTCAACTACCTCACCAATCGTCGTCGTGGTATGGCTGATCGTTTTGCTCAATCCACAGGGCCGTCTTCCTCTTGCCGTGATGGCCAGGATCGAATTTGAAGAAGACTCTCCCTCTTGCTGTTTCCCCCAGGCGCTCATCATTGTTGTTTAGAGCCTCATATTTGATTTCCGTCCAGCGGTTTCCGGTTGCCAGGGTGGAAACAAGCTTTTGTACAGTGTCCTTGATCTTGTTCCAATGTGTTTGGTATCCGTCTGGTACGTCGTCCGAGGTCATGGCTGGGATCACAAGGTAAGCGTGGATACATACACCGCCTTTCGACTGATGACAACTAGTGTGGTGCAACCGCACAAGAGCCCGGTACCGGCGCTAAATGCTACGGATTTAGATTGGCCTAGTATGGACGTGTTCAAATACTGATCCTGTTGCATGACCCGTTGCTCCCAGACGATCGTTCGGAATAACCCCCATGTCTAAGGAGTGTGCCTTGACAATGTATGCATGCAACGGGGGGATTTGACGGGGGATTTGACCCCACCCAGCAGGAAACCCTCTGTTGAATCCTTTGTTGAGTCCTCGATGTAAAGGAAAGCGCGTAAAGGATAGCATGTAAAGAATTGTGTGGTGATATTTCATAAAGAATGAAGTTGAGAGGTTGCAAACATGTCAAACATAAAGCCAGCCAATTAGCAGCAACCAGTTAGTTAACCAATTTACTATCCCTTTTTGATGGCATTTGCATCAAGCACATGGATGCACAATTCTGAAGGGAAGCTGAGAAGGAATGAACGAGAGAAGAACAAAGTAAATGAATGGGGAAGGGCGAGTATGGTAGGCATCCCCTCTCTGTTGGACGGAGGCATGAAAAAAAAAAAATTGTTTGCTTGGTTGTTATCCCAAGAATGATCTGTGCATCTGGATTGTGATGGAGAAAAACAAGTTGAGGTTAAGATGGAAAGTACTCGCCCTTGAAGGAACTTTGGAATCAACATCAACAGTAGTAGTAGTAGTTTGTTGTTGTTGTTGTCTGAGCGTGAAGCAGGGCTAGAAGTCGATTGTGGCTGAGAGAGAGAGAAAGTGAGGTCCCCCCCTCCCATTTCTTCTCCCCCAGATCTGCCAAACTCAACCTAAGGGGGAAGATTGGATTTCCACACCACGAGACTCACCCTCCATCCAGTCCCATCCGGTTCTACAATCCGAACCTCCCTATGCTTTGACCCATCCTATTTTTTTTTTTTTTTTTTCCACCTTTGGAACGCATCTGCAATAGCTATTATCCTTTAGATTGATGCTTGTTCTGCTGCAGTGCTCCAGAAGGGACCCCCGACTCAGACAGACTCCTGTTGATATTTTATGAAACCGGCTAGGAACTTGGAACAATGGCACCAAACACCACCGTAGAGCCAGACCTGGGTTCTGGTCACGAATCAAATTGTCCAACCACACAGCCAGAATCCGGTGGTCCAGCTTCGTCGTTGTCGTCTTCTTCTCCTTTTCCTTCTCCTTCATCTTCATCCTCCCATCCTCCATCGGCCCCCACGCTACAAGACGGAGACCAGACTCGCCCCATTGTTTCTTCAACGAATCAACCGGATGTGCAAGGTGAGCAGCAGGAGCCATCGCCGCCCGCTTCTTCGCCTCCTCCGCCAGCAGAGCCTGTGTGCCTTCCACTTGCCTCATCCTCTTCATCGTCATCCTCCTCCTCCTCTTCCGCCACAGAGCGCATAACAATCGCTGCCATGCCTGCGGCCGCTGCGTCGCCCTCCGACCAGGCTCAGCACACCTCAGACGCCCAACCACAGATGCCTTCAGCAGGGATCCAATCAAACCCCGAGTCGCCGGAACCCAAACCGCTCAGTCCCGCCATAGGTCCTTCGTCTGACCTCCCCAGCCCATCCCCTAAAGAATCTGAAGATGCTGGCGTTTCGTTGGTAATCACTCTGCTTCTCACAACCGGTGCCAGACACCCTTTCAAAATCGATGGGAAATATTTGCGGAAACGCGGAGTCAATGTCCCGGACCATGACCCGTTTGCGATGAGCGTATACACCCTGAAAGAATTGATATGGAGAGAGTGGAGATCAGGTATGGGCTTCACTTCATCAATCCATCAACAGGAAGAAATGACATGTACTGACGGGGTGTCTACTAGAATGGGAACCTCGACCATCCTCTCCTAGCTTAATTCGCTTGATATCCTTTGGCAAACTTCTTGAAGATAAAGCGCCTCTATCAGGTGAGCGACCGGTCTCTACGGCCACCTTTGCCACCACCTCTCTGCTAACTCTTTGGATTCCGTGACAGATTCTAGATTTAACCGGGATGCCCCTAATGTCGTCCATATGACCGTGAAACCCCAAGATATCATCGAGGAAGAAGACGCTAAGGCGCCCAAGGGCCATTATCCGCGTGACCGTGAGGAGAGTGACCGAAGCCCCGGGTGCCGCTGCGTCATATTGTAAAACCCCAATAACTTGATATCTTGAAAAGCCAATCTTTACTAGCTATTCACGCACGCTCTCGATCGTTTCCAACTTCCCATGTTCCCGAGTCGCCCTATAAATCCTGCGCATACGAGATCCACGCCACGATGCTATTGACTTCCTATCCTTACCAGCACAAACGGGTTTCGCTCTTGGATCACCATGTCATATATCAGCTTTTCATTGTCCTTCTCCCCCTAGTGTAGGGTTGCATCTTTTACCCTAACCTTTCTGTTTAACCACATCTGTACAGAACGAAGGACTGGTCATCTTTCATTTCTGGGACAACAGGTTCATTGGCGTTCATAGGTTCGAGTCTTACAATTTTCTGCACCCGCTTCGACGCTTCCTAGGCTCTGTTCTGATTTTCAACAGAACACGTTCTCTACCTCCGCAATCCTAGCCAATCCCTTTATTTTAGCACTGTTCAGACGCCCTCGACGGCAGCATACTTTCTCACCACAATCCTGTTCTTCTTGTATGCTTACATTGGCTTCTCCTTTTGTCTCTCTGCCACTGCACATGAGCATGTTTGGATGCATTGCATTTCCCTGTCTGTCCTAATGTTTTTTCTTGCATCACTTTTGTCCGCATGTTGACTATAGAGGTGAATTTATGACATGAAGATACGATGCGAACGTGTTCCCTGTAATCGAACAATATCATTTGAATCTGCGTTGATCTACATTCTGGTTTCAACGGGAATCACAATACTAGTTATCAATAATATGTAGGCCTTTCACCTGATATTACACATCAAGCATAAGCAATTTGGACAGCCCAGGGTTCTGTCTGATTACTACAAGAATGGGAATTTTACCTCTCTTTTTGCGAAAGCCACCTGGGATGGGCAATGCGGGGAAAGGACATAGGGTGGAAGCTTGTGGGAGGCAAAACAGGCGATGCAAAGACGACTTCATTCCGCCCGGGAATCCGGGGATGCCAAGACGAAAGTCGGGGCGGGGATATTGGTCAGCACGTGCTGTTACGCTGGTTGCCAGAATGGGTCAAAAGATAGACAAGCGAGGCCTTCAATTAATTTATTACTTGGTAAGACACTTCACCGGGGGTAGTTTGGCTTGGCTAGACTGGAAGACTGCTCAATACATGATAGCATAAGATGGATGAAATATTCTAACATAGGAACTCCGTACTCTTCTAAAAATGAGCATGGGAGACCACCCTTCCATTGTGGGTTGGGTTCTGAGTGAGCCGAGTAGCTTCATGGCCATCATAAAAGATAGAAGAGTCTGCAGAATCGCAATGGATTGAAGTTATGTATTTCTAATGGTACGTAACGCCCATATGAACCCTTCTCTGAACGCGTCAAAAGTCGACCGAAGAACAAAGCAAACCAAGTCTGAAGAAAGACAACGCGAAACACTCAACCATCATCATGACCAGTTCATTTTTAGCTGTTGCTCCATTTCGTCATGGAAACTAGGGGGTTCACGCAGATCCTCGCCTGGAGAAAAAAAGGTGTTAACGCATGCCCATTAGGCGAATCACGGGCCCAACAGCATGCGATTGAATATCACGCTGCATCGAAGCTGGACACCACCATAGACAGAATAAAACTTACCATGGAATATATCTTCCCACGCAACTTCCGTCTCCCTCCCTCCCAACGCCAGAATATCCTCATGTATGCTACTTTGGCTATTCCCGCCCAACGCAGCAGGTCTCCACTGTCCCTCCTGGACAATCTTCACCTCCATACCCCGTCTCACCGGCTCCGCAATCCCATATATCCGTCGGAGAGTCTCCATTTTCAACGCATTCTGTGTCTGGCGCCACTGAAGTAATCGCGCTTCGAGTGGGTGCGTTGAAGACGGGGTCTGGAGGCCAGCTGTAGGCGCTGGGGCGGTGAGAGAGGCGCGGAGGGTATCCGGGACACCTGGGGCGGATGGAGCGCCGTTGCGGAGGTGGGTAGTGCCGTTCTTGGTGGTGTTGGATGTGTGAGATGAGTGTGTGGCGGCTGGTACAATTCGGAGAGACTGTGAGATTGGGTCAGTGTCCATATCTCGAACAACAAGGAGAGCTGGGGGATATGCGGAGGAGCGAGACAAACCATGGTTCCGGTGGCTCAGTCAAGCAAGACGGTATGTGAGTTCAGAGACGATGATGATGACAAGTAGATAAAAAAGTGTTTCTCCTAACAAGCAATCAACTTGGTCTCTTTGATGCGCAAGTGTAAAGGCGTTGAATGGCTTCGATTGAGCTTTCAAGGCAAACAGTCTGCACGTCAAGCTCCTTCGGCCAACCACACAAACCAACCTCGCAAGTTGGCTTAAAAATCACGTGATCTCGGCTTTCGACTCAAAACTTCCATTCGCAAACGACTAATGATCTGTATTGATTGACTCGCAAATCAGTGATTCTCCCTGTCTTTCTGTCTTTCCCTTTTTCAACGAGCCATCACGATGCCTGCCGCACCCTCTACATTTACGATCAGCCTTCTACGGCACCTCGTCCGCCGCCAATTCCCCGCCATTCCCTCAAAACCCATCCACTCAGCTTTCCAATTCCGTTCCCGCAACAGCTCACCACTTACCTCCTCCTTCCTTTACCGAAAACCCCAGATAGCACACTTCTCCAGCACCCCCCGCCAACAAGCAACTTACAACCAAGTCCGCCGCGGATGCCGCGAGAAGCAAAAGGCGCGTAAACCACGCTCTCCGGCCCTGGTCAACCGGCCCGAAATGAAAGGCGTATGCCTCAAGACAGGCATCACAAAACCAAAGAAACCCAATTCCGGAGAACGCAAGATCGCAAGGATCAGACTGAGCAGTGGTAGAGTGGTGACGGCGTATATTCCTGGGGAAGGTAAATCATCTGGCTACTCTTTTTTATTTCCATGAGTGTTTTTGGGAGGGCTGGCCTGGGGGCCAAAGAAAAAGGGCTTGGCTAACGCGGTGATCTTTCTGTTATTTTGCAGGACATAATATCCAGCAGCATAGCGTGGTATTAGTTCGGGGAGGCAGAGCCCAGGATTGCCCCGGTGTCAGGTATCATGTTGTTCGGGGAGCTTTGGATCTCGTATGTGAAATCTCCCGCCTTCTTTTTCCACTTCTAGCTCCTACTCTCACCGTGTGATGGCTGACCAGCGAAATAGAGCGGTGTTGGTGGTCGCATAACCAGCAGATCAAAATATGGGACGAAAAAACCCAAGTCGGGATAGTCAGCCGTTTCGGATATTGTGGGATATATCGCTTTTTGGATATCAACATTAAATAGAATATGTCTGTGGAGGGCTTAAAGCTGCCTCTTTTCCGTTTATATCGTGTATTAACATGGGATATGTATTGATCTTGCCATAAACTCCAAAAGGAACCCCCAGATGCGAGCATACATCAGATATACATAGACATCCCCTCACCAATTTCATTATCTGTACAGGACGATTATGAAAAATAACATGTATGAAGTAAGCGCACGCACAAGGCAAAAGAAGAGGATATTGCCAAACAGTACTTAAAAAGAATATAATAAAGACGCGATGCTATCCAATTAGGAAAAAAAAAGCTGTGGTTGAGACTTAGAGATGCCCAGCTTTTGAAGACTAAATAGAAAGCGCAAACGAAGAAGGGGAAACCGGTCAAGGACAATCAGTAAGACAGTTATTGCCGGCAGAGCATCAGCCAAAATTTTGGGCCGACAAGTGCTGACTTAGGTCTCTTGCGCATAGCCATCTGGCTTTTGCATTTTGAGAAGATCGAAAAACCGAGTGGTGCCTGCGGCCATAAGAATTAGCATTTTTTCGAATTGAATCACCAATAGAAATCATAGACTCGGACTTACATGAATGGCTGCTCCAGTCAAAATTATCTTTAGCGTCGCACGCACACCTCAATTCTAATCTTCTCTTCTCGCCAGTTGGGCAATGGTGGAAAGGAACGTGGTAATAACCGATTTCATCGAAGAAATGAATTTCTTCTTTCTTCAGAAGAATAGAAGCTGCGATGGAATGTACTGGTGCATCGCCCCATCTTTCATAGAAGAAACCTCCGTCCTTGTCAAGCACATCAAAGTAATCGAGATACGCCTTCGAGCGTAGCCAGTTCAGATCACCAATTTCGAAGTTTGACCACTAAAGAACATGTCAGCAAAATCATGGCATATATATCTGCATTGAAACGACTGGTACATACGAAATGACACATGTTGTATGTCCTGCCGCCATCTTCGGACACCCATTCCATATTGTTGCCCTCTACGATGTGTTCTGGATGTTTCTCCATGAACTTCTTAACGCTGTCCCACAGCGTCAAAACCGTCTCTCGGTATTCGTGTAGACTTAGCACAAAGCCGTACTTCTTCTTGCTGTCCCTCATGAGCTTGAATGGGTCATAACCGATATCGCAGTAGTACTTAACACTGGGTTCGACACGCCAGTAGTAATCGTAATTTAGCATGAGGTCATGTCTGAAAAAGAAGCCGGATTCATAACGACACATGTGCCTATAACTGATGGAACCACCGTAAATAACTTTTTTTTCTTGCATCTTCTTGCGGGTCTCGGCGGCTTTGTCTTGATCTATCCACTCAGGAAAAGACCAATGCTCGTGCGGGATTTTGCCGTAATGAGTTTTCCCCGATACTAAAGCAGTGGTGATTTTGATGAACTTCTCGCTAAAATCCCCGTCGTTCAGGAACACCCAGTCGTATTTGTAGTTCCTGTTAAAACGATCTTCCACTGCTCGAATAGAATCCACCATGTCCCAGAGGTCGGAATCCCTCACCAAGGAAACAAAAGTTGCGTTCACATGGTCTGAAACGGGCCTCGATTGTTCAGGGTGCCCATTTAACTTAGCCTGGGCATCAGCAGCGGAAGTGGTGCTGGCCTTGGGCGGGAGTGCTGCTTCCGTCGGCTCCGCAGCGGGAACGGTTTGTATTTTCAATTCACCATCGGTAGTAGCTGCGACTTCTGGGCCAGGTTTGCTTTCTTCCTTCGAGGGGGAAGTGTTTGAAACTGCAGCCGGAACGCTAGGAGTGGGCAGGGAGGAAGACGCAATGAAGTGGAGGATTGCAATGCCCTTTTGGCTCAATTAGAGATAAGTTTTCAAGGGGCGTTTTGGCCTGGATGGGATAAAGGCTTACCAGCACTGCAAATAGAATATAGCGTAAATACTTGCCCGCCATGATGTTTCTATCTTGCTGGAAAAAACGAATGTATGTTGGGCGGAAACAGGCGGGGAGTCCGCAAAATCAACCCGTGGCGAAACAAATATTGCTTTGCACAGGTGGACGTCAACTCATCGGCGGGAGGTGTGATGAACGAACGACGGAGTGAAAACAGCTAGTTCATGAAAGCAGGATAAGTGTCATATCGTTCTAAGACTCCGTGACCCGAGACTGAATAAAAGCAGAGAGGCTGTTGTTGAAAGTCTTCAAAACATTTCGGTAAAGTTTTGATGTGAAACTCGGGATGCCAGGATTTCAACCAGCAGGGCTGAAAGAAAGGGGGCCACCAACCCCGGGTCACGGGTGCGATCTGGCCAATACGAAAGAGGTAACTCGCGAGCCGGTATTGGGCTAGTACCCTTGACGTGACGTTACCTGTATAATACCAGCCAAATGGTACAATACCGCTAGCGCAACTGCGCAACTGGGCTTTAAGGCGCGCCCTCTATGTTTATGTAAGCTAGCGCTGTGATTATGTCATTCATATCTTGGCACGCAACCTTCTTTGGGAAAGAGTTTGTTATTCCAACCGGATGGCGGCCCTTTGAACTTCTTCTAAACCGCAATTCAGTCACCGTCTCCCCCGCACTCACTCTCCTCCCACTCGTAGTGGGCACTCCGCGGCTAACATGTCGTTCTTTGGCTTTGATTCTGCTCTCCCTAACGTTGATCGTCCCCCCGCGCGGGAGTCGAGGGGTATATTTGAAACCCCAGACCCTTTTTCCGAAGTTGCTCGTGCCACAGCACATGGAATGCCCGAGGACGACGATGCGTATGGTCTTCGCACAAATGAACGCTATTTTAACTAAGTATGCTGACATATATCTCAGAATCGACTTTGAGGATACCTACGACGGACTCGGAGAGCGGCTGGACGACGCTCAAGATGCATTCAACGAAGACACTTTTGGAGATGCGGCGGGGAATGAGGATAAACCTGTGGGAAAAGACTTCGACTTTTTCGGTCATACTGCTCAAATGACCGGCGTACTTGGTGAAGAGCAAATGGTTTACAGCCTCAAGCACCAGCATGCACAACCTAAACCTGCCGTCTCACACAATGAACCTCCCCAGCCAAAGAGGACCGGCTATGAACTATATCAGGATCCCGGGTACATCCCGGAAATCCAGGCAAAGTCAAGCGTCTGGGGAACAGGGATTATACAAAAATCAAAAACAGAGCAACTCAAAACGACTGCTCCGGCTAAGAAGATGATGAGTTTGGAAGAAGTTGAAGCTCAAATCCGTGCGCAATCTCAGAGACCACAAGTTGCGACTGAGGCTCCGGCGCTACCTCCACCTCAGCAGCCCACAACTATTCAACAAACTACACCGCCTAATGCTCGATTTCTTGATCAACCTTTTCCCCAGGCGGACACTTTCTCTCACTTTCAGCAAAAAGAATTTCCTCCTTTAAATCAGCATCAGCAGTATTTGCCCCAAAGATTTCAACGCCAACCGCTACGACCTTTTCCGGACCAGCAACCAAGGCCTAACGTGCCGCTCCAAATATTGCAGCAGCAGAACCGTATGCCAAACATCCCTCAACGGCAAGTTGGGCCACAACTGCAAACTCATCATCCACAAGCTCCACCGCCACCAACTACTGGTCCTCAGCCCCCATCTATTGCTGCAATGCACCCACGGTTCATGCAGTTGCCGGAGGAGCAACGTAACGCCCTTTTGGCAGAAGATGCCAAACGTGCTAAGCGAAATCATAAGATCCATATTCTCTCCAAAGGCAATGGTCTGATGACCCCGCAAGATAAGAATTTCATTACTCGGATACAGCTACAGCAACTTGTTTCGGCAACTGGAACCACTGGAGAGACAGATACCGACTCTCTCTTATCAGAAGACTTTTATTATCAGGTATATAGCCAAATTCGCGGTGCTCCTCGGCAACACCCTCGGCAACCTCTCGGCCATTTCGCCCAAACCTACCTTTTCCAAACCGGAAACCGCTCAGGAGGTAATATGGCCAGAAAACAGCATCAGAACGCTGACAATCATATGCAACGCATGCAGCAGCAAGTGCAGCGTGCTGTTGAAGCCGCGAAACTGCGCCCAAAAAATAAGCAGCTGATAATTGAAGGCAGTTTAGGGAAAATCTCATTTAGCAATGCCAAATCTCCAAGAACACTCCTTAATATCAAACGTCCTGATAGCGCAGAAGGCCAGAAGCCTGCGAACGCCAAGAAAGTGGCGCACGCAGGCCTTAGTCCCAGCGATCGGAAATCTATCTTGAACAATATTGAAAAGGTTTACGAGACATTGATGAGAATGGAAGATCATGAACAAAAAACACCGCCACCACCCGATGCCGAAGATGCGGAAGCTGTGCAGAAACACCTTGAATGGAGACAAAGAATGGATGCTCTGAATCAAAAGCTATGGGCTGATATGAAAGTCCATGAACCTATTTTTCCTGGATCCACCACAACCCACCCTTTTATTGCGTTCCTCTCCTACCCGAAGGGCAAAAAGGCTATTCCTCGAATTTTCCGTCATATGGACCAGGAGCAGCGAGTCACGATCCTCACTATGATTATTGTTCATTTGGACTCTTTAGATGTAGTGCAGCGAGCACAGTTACAACCTGGAGAAACCCAGCCCCCTGGACCTGTCCGCGAAGAGATCGATTTGTTTTCGCACGCTGTTATGCCAACTTTGCTTGGATACGTTAACGAAGCTCCTCTCAAGATTATCATCGGTCTTCTAGGTCTTGTTGTCTTTCGGACAAACGTTCAAACGGTATCTGGCACGCGTATTGGCCTCGGCATTTTGACGATGTTGTTAAGTCGTGCAGAATTAATCAAAGAGGCCGGTGCGGTGGAAGATGAGGAATGGAAGCAATGGACAGATCTCTATAATCAATTGTTTGACCGGCTAGAACCGGTTTTGGGCGAGATTTTCCCAGGAACTATCAATACCGGAGACGATGTGTATGTATGGCAGTTTCTTGCCGCTGTTGGCATTGGGGCAAGCCCGGAGCAGCAGCAACGGTTGGTTATTGCTGTCAAGTAAGTGTTCTTCTCTTCCCCTCTTTCGTAAAATTATGTTTTGAAAAACCCAGAACTAACATCAACTTTACAATCAGGGATCGAGTTATGGAAACAGTCGCTCAAAGCAAAACGCTGCCAGCGGACATGGCGAGTCAACGACTCGGGAATGTCAACTTGTTTATGCGTGCTATTGGACTTGATGTGGAACTATTAGGGTGATTGATCTTGTGCGCTATCACAATACCATTCCTCATAACATTGGTGCCTTGATTCAACTTGGGCAGAGTGGCAATGGTACGCAACCCCAGATTAAGGGCCGATTTCGCTTTTTGATGTCCCTTTCCTTTCTTTATACTGCATAGCGTGTCTTGGCGTGTCTGTTTGATGATTTTGTGACAAAAGATTGTGGTTATTTGTTCAATGGCAGGGATGTTAGCGAATATATTTACTGCTCCAGTTGCACATTGTCAGAGAGAACTGTGCTTCAATGTAACAATCTAGGTTTTTCTGTCTACCAGTATAGGCTGGACGCGGGCGTGGGAAAATAATATATTGCCTGGACAATTTGTCTATCCTCACTTTTTATCCGGACCATTGCTTCTTCTTCTTCATACCATAAAAAGGTCAAATCTTTAAAAGCAGTGATCCGCTCAGAACATTGAGATGAAGCACCCGTACTCACAACCAGCCATCACACAGATTTTTGTGGATTCAAGTGGAAGAGATATGGCCTAGATTATGTAGCAGTAGTGGAAATTGAACTATAATCATTCCTCAGGTACACAATAGATGAGAAGGGCATTTGTGGATAGCAAAGCAGTAAGATCGATCCTAGTTCCAACCTTTCAGCTGCCCGCAGTGAACTAAATGGCAGGAAAATAACTTGTTCCGACGAGAACATCATCGTCCACTCTCATTCTCTCTTCTTTTGAAAATATTCACATCTTAAAGAATCACAGTCCCTTCCATCACTGCATAAACTCTGCAATAGCTGGATTTGCCTCTCTTGTTCGTTTCTCAAACAACTCTGAGAACTTCCCACTGTCACAATCTAGCGACTGGACAGAATCGCCATGATGAGAAGAATATAGTTGCTTGTAGTATTGAATCGCAACCTGCTTGCTTCTATGTTATTATTTCCAAAAATACTCCAGCCTATTCCGCCTGCTTTCGAGCATGAGACTACTTATTTTCGGAGGCACTGGGGCCGTGGGAGGATGGACTGCTCGAAAAGCAATTGAACAGGGCCATGAAGTGACACTACACGTCAGAGACGAGAATCGTGTTCCTGACGATATTAGGAATTCTGACCATGTGAAGGTAGCCTGAACATCAACCGCCGCTGATCTTCGCCCTCTATCCTCTATAACTACGTGTTTCCGGGTGCTAATAGCGGCATTGAAGATTATCCAAGGCACTTTGTCTGATGAAGTCTCCCTCTCCGAGGCAATCCAGGGCCAAGATGCCATTCTGTCATCGATCGGCCCTAACGGACCTTGGGGTTCCAGGGGCGAATTGGTAAACGGCTATCGCCTTGTTCTGCAACTGATGAGAAAGCACAACGTGAGTCGAATTATTGCCATGGCCACCATTAGTTGCTACGATGAACGCGACTCCTTTGAGTTGTCCCGGTTCCTAGCGTATAGCGCAATCTTCGTGGTGGCACGGACGGCTCAAAAGGAGATTCTAGGAATCGAGAAGGTCTTCAAAGAGGAAGGTGAGGATCTAGACTGGACGTTGTGCAGGGTGCCAGTGCTGAGGAGCTCCCCGAAAGACGGGGGTATGGCGGAGGCGGGCTGGGTGGGAGACGGGCAGTGGAATGTCTTTCTCGAAAGGAGGGACTGGGCAAACTGGATGATTCGGGAAGCCGAAAGGGAGCGGCCAATGTGGGTGCACGAGATGCCGGCACTCTACAGCCCCAAGAGATGAATGGTCTGTGTTACCCCTGCCCATGTCTATGTAGTTACAAGAGCTTGCCAGCCTGCTTTATTGGTCTTGATAGTGCTTCGTTGGTGACTATTTCGCCCATGAGTGCGGAGAGCCAACGAGGAGAAACCCTTTAACTATATGTAACTACAGCACACGGTTAAAAAATATTCTTATTAGTTCCTCTATAAACTGAAAGAGTGCATCAAAAGCAAAGGCATGCGTTCTCGCCGGAAAAAGCGCTGAGTTTGCAGCTCTTGAACCAGGCCTGGAAGTTCACTATATTTAGCTTTCAGGAACAATCAAAAATGTCGATCCAATGACGCTGTGGCCATGGCAGCACGAGGAGTGTGCATGTGCGACGCTAAGCAATCGTTGCGTACCACGCCCTTCGGTGTTCTTCTTCCTTCTACCTAATCTTCCTCCGCGAAACATCTTTTGCTCCTCCTTATCCTCTTCAGTGCTCTTCATATTTTTCCCGGCATACCGAGTCCCATTCATAGCGTCGCTTTTTCCCCAACAGTCCATCCACCCTTATCGGCCCCGCTTCCAGACGACCTGAACAACTCCCCAGGTTCATACGAGATATTAATTCGGGCCATATCTAGGGGTCAAACCCAGTCAAGGTCACAATGGCTAAAGGCAACGTCCTTGTTACCGGGTATGTTCAAGCTGCCGCCCTGGCTACACTCGCCAGCACTCAGCAGCGCTACTATCTCATACCACGGCGGGGTAAAACTATCGCTAACATCACTTGCTCTCCTGTTCGCGTCGTTAGCGGAACGGGCTATATAGGGTCTTTCACAGCTCTTGCACTTCTCGAGGCAGGATACAACGTCGTTGTTGCCGACAGTCTGTACAATTCGTCGGACGAGGCGGTCAATCGGATTGAACTGATTTGCGGCAAACGTCCGAAATTCTTCCAGCTAGACGTTACGGATGAAGCCGCTTTTAATAGACTGTTCGATGAGAACCCAGAGATTGACAGTGTGATTCATTTTGCTGCCTTGAAGGTGACTTTCAGCGATGCGCTCCCTACTACGTTCAAACAAAGGTTGATCGAAATGCTAACTCAAACAAAACTAGGCAGTAGGGGAGTCCGTTGAAAAGCCTCTAGATTACTACAATGTGAATGCCTACGGAACACTGTGCCTCCTGCGCTCGATGGTCCGTCACAATGTCACTAACATCGTCTTCTCGAGCTCCGCAACTGTCTACGGCGACGCTACTCGCTTTGAAAATATGATTCCCATTCCGGAGGAGTGCCCACTGGGACCAACCAACCCTTATGGAAATACAAAGGTCTTTGCTGAGACCGCCATCACTGATGTTATTAACTCGCAGCGCAGCAACGCGATCAAAGCTGGAAAGGCGGAAGAAGCAGAGAAGTGGAACGTGGCTTTGCTCCGTTACTTCAACCCAGCCGGTGCGCACCCGAGCGGAATAATGGGCGAAGACCCGCAAGGTGTGCCGTATAATCTGCTTCCCCTCCTAGCGCAGGTCGCTACTGGAAAACGGGAAAAGCTGCTTGTGTTTGGAGATGGTAAGCAGTGACCAGAAAACCGGCGATGTAAGGTACTACGAGACTAGAATGCTGACTACACGAATCTCAAAGACTACGCTTCTCATGACGGAACCGCTATTCGCGACTACATTCACATTCTAGACCTTGCTTCTGGCCATCTAGAAGCGCTCAACTATCTCCGCGAACATCATCCGGGAGTCCGTGCTTGGAACTTGGGAACAGGCAAAGGTACCACTGTCTTCGACATCATCAAGGCTTTTAGCAAGGCTGTGGGCCGCGACTTGCCATATGAAGTCGTTGCCCGTCGCGACGGGGATGTTCTTGATCTAACAAGCAACCCGGCTCGTGCGAATCGCGAGTTGGGTTGGAAAGCGTCACGGACACTTGAGCAAATCTGCGAAGATCTTTGGCGTTGGACGGAAAATAACCCCCAGGGATACAGACAGTCGCCGCCCGAGGACTTACTTGCAAATTTGAAAGCGAAATGAGAAGTGTTAAAATTTCTGTTCCTTTTAGTCTGATGTTTTGTGGATTCCGGGAGAAAAGCTGGTCTCACGGCGAATACCGAGCGCATACTCTGTTTGGATTAGGAAAAAAAAGAAGCCTTTTATAAGCGATGATTTCTGGGTTTGCATTTGCGATCTAGAAGATAGATTTGCACCAGCCATAGATGTCAAAAGGACTCCGTATATGCGTTTATGGAATAGAGTTCTATTCCCTCTTGTTCATGCTTTGGCCTTTGGGCATGTATTTCTGTGTGCGTGATACCAATAGCCTTCAAGAAAAAGGCATACCAGATCGCGCAGAAACAGAAAACCGGCTGTCCTCTCGAGCCTGCTTCAGACAGCCTGGACCAGTCGTTTTTGACTTGACGCCTTGTCCGAGAACCCAGCGTAAGTGAATGTTCAGGCGTTGAACTGCATTCACTTTTCCTTCTGGCTTTTAGTATCCTTTTTCTTTTTCGCCTCCTCTTCCTTGCGTTCCTTCTCCAGCGCCCTCCGAAGCGCACTCGCTTTCTCTGTCTTTTCGATTTGCTCTTGGCTGAATTTCCACAATTCCTCTGCAATTTTTCCATCCATCACTTCGTTCCTTAGGACCTCTCTCTGCTTACATTCCTTTATCAACATACCACCTGTAATTCCCACTACCCGGCGTTCCTTATCTTCCTCTGTCTCCCCCACAGCGCTGAACCCAGCTTCCATAACCGCCAGAAGAAAACTCTGTGCGCCCTGTTGGGGTGATTTGAGGATTAGCCACCATATTGGCCATGTAATTAGGTAGAGAGCCAATCCCAGGAGGGAGCCGCGGGTGAGCCAGCGCCTGGTTCCCGGCGTTCTCGAAAATCCCGGGTCCACCACGAGGACACGAGCGTTGTTAGGGCGGATGGGTTGTTTCTTAGAGGGGTTGAGATTGCCGTAATTAGAAAGATGGTCTTGAAAGGAGCGGGCGAAGATCATGAGGGCGAGTTTCGACGTGGCATACATGCCACTACTGGTGGAGTTGGGCTTTTGCCTGCTTGCTGCCCTTTTCACATTTGATTTCGTTTTGTATGTGCCTGTGCGGCTTTGTGTGAACTTTGAGGTGGTTCTAGCTTCCAAAGTTTCAAAGTCCAATCTCCCGGTGATATAGCTCGAGCAGGTCGCGAATATAACTCTGACGTCCCGGTCTGGCGGCTGAGCACGCAGTGCTGGACTCAATATGCTGAGTAAGTGAAAGTTGGAGAGATAGTTCACCTGCCATTCTGTGTTCAGGCCATCAGCGGTGGTTTGTAGACCCGGCGAGGACGATGGAGTCATAGTGTGTCCGCAGAGGATAACCATGTCTAGCCGTCGCGGAGGTGTATTGTCTATCCATTTTGTAGCGAACAGTCGGATGGAGTGGAGAGAGGCAAGGTCGACTTGTTCGGCGTAGATGAGAGAGTTGCCGGTGGTGGTACGGAGATCCTCGATATAGTCCACCAGGAAAGGGTCGGAAGGAGAGTGCTGGGTAAGGATGATTATCTGGGCGCCGCGCAATGCAAGGTTGTAGACAATAGATGCTCCGACGCCTGATGTGCCGCCCTAAAGGAACCCAAAAGTCAGTAAATGGTTAGCAATGCGAATACACGTATGTGTGCACATACCGTCACCATGATCACTTTCGAGTGCATTGTGCGCTCTGACTGGTTTATCGCACCACCAAAGTACCTTTTGAGCAGCGAGACGGCCGCAATGCCCGCCGCCGTACTGGCGATGGGAGCCATGTAGGGAAGAGACGCGAGGCCATTGGTGATGGTGTGCGAGAGAATGGGGAGTGGCATTGTATGTATTGCGGTGGGATCCGCAGCAGCATGGTGCCTACTATGTCATGCCTTGTGCTGCTTCGAGGGAATTTGTTCAAGTGGCTTGCTGGCGACTAGGAGCTTTTTGGTTGTTTATTTTTCTGTTGGCTTCAGGGGAATGAACCATGCATGACGTCGAAAGGAAACTGGCAACAAACCAGTCAGCGATGTTCTCTAACTCTGAATGGCCTGTTTGGTGCACCGCTCTTATACTATACCAATGAACACTTTATACACCTGGATTGCAAAAACTCTGTATCACCCGTCGACGGTCGTCCCCTGGGCCTGCCAATGACTAAAGCGGGCATAGTGCAATACCCGATCTCAGATAGGAAATTAGGGCCTGAAGATCAGCCAATCATAACGTTGAAACACTGAGCAAACTCTATCTGACTAGTTACCCTGTGACTGCATAAACCCTAAAGAGGGCCTTGTACTCCGTAATTCGTGATAAGAAGGGCTGGAGATTGAGAATGGGCACGTCACCCCCCTCTCGTCACTTCTCACAGCAAAAAACCCCAACTCAAAAATCTACCATCTCACCAAAGAACAACAGGATGCTGTTCGAGAACATCTTGTATTGAGACAATGTCTTATCAATCAAGTCGTGGCAAATTTGGTTGTTGCTGAACAAGAAGGTTTGCTGGAGAGTGAGACTGAATCAGAGTCCTCGGATAGCAATCGCGAAGCTTCGTCGATGACCAGCTTAAACAATCCAACTCCCACCCAGCGGCCCAATATCCCACAAAAAAGGGCACACAATGACGATGACGACGACGACTATTTCCTCCCTTTGGAAGACCAGCGCGTCTTCGGGGCTGGAATCAAAAGAAGACGGGTTCCCTTCGTCCCAGCCACTGAAAGCCTCTCCGCGCGCTCTACACCATGCCCCGACGCCTCAACCTCGGCTCCAAGGGCGGCGGTTTCAATAGGTGATAAATACCTTTCCATTGTCCTATCCGAGTCCCCAAGCCCAACTTCATCTCCCAACATCCAACCCGACACATCGGCGGCTCATCCGCCCTCCGCAACAATCTCAGATGTCAACACCGCGCCCGTGATATGTGACATCTGCAACCTACCGCTCTCCGAGCCACCTCCCGCAACTTCAGACGCGAAATATCCGCCCCACCCACACGAATCTTCCCTCGTCCACCAGGCCAGCCTCCCACACTCCCATCCACCGTCCGCCATCGACCGGACACGCCGCGGCTACAAATACCTGTCTTCCTACGGGTGGGATCCAGATTCCCGGACCGGCCTAGGTCCAGAAGGTAGTGGAATCCGGGAGCCGATTCGTGCAAAGGTCAAGCGGGATACGGCGGGGCTCGGTGTGGATGCTAAACCGGTGAGCGACGCGGAGGAGAGGGAGAGGAAGAGACGGCGGACGGCGGGCAAGCTAAACGCGAAACAGGTCAGGAAACAGGAAGAGGAAGAGAAGAAAAAGGCTGAGAGATTGAGAGAGATGTTCTACAGGTCGGAAGATCTGGATGGATACTTGGGGAGTGGTTGAGTAGGCTTCTGGAAGATATATACTGAAATATCGGTTGCGCCGTCTGCAACATATAATTTTATGATACCCCGTTTAGTTTTCATGGTTAGAAGTCTCGACTTATTAAGATGAATTATAATGAGTCCAAAGTCGACGTTATTGTCAAATCTCAAAATTCAAAAGTTGACATGCAACGACTAGAATTCCACTGCCTGGTTTATATACATACAATCCACTGAAAAAAATGTGATAGAAACATTGATAATCGGCTGGGCAAGAGCAGAACCATCAAAGCGCCATACTATCTCAATGCGACAAAAAAGGAACGCGCTGAAAAGGCATATCAAAGCCGAAACAAGGCTCAAAACAAGACGCAATGCTGGGATTGAAAAAACTGCTAGAGGGGGTAATGTAAACATATGCTAGCTGCCATCAGGATCATTATAATTAAAACTCTATTTAAAAAAGCGTTTCTTCTTCTCTTTATCCTTCTTGTCCTTATCCTTCTTGTTAAGCTTGACTTCGCTTTTCGACAATACTGGTTGTGGCCGAGGTGGGCCCGACTCACCCATTGACTTCACCCTCCGCGGATCGTCCTGAGAGGTCATTGTCAGAGAAGCCAAGCCCGCAGTAGGAGGTGCTAGGGATTTCGAGGTTGTTAGCGGCGGCGGTTGCATCTGTGGATGTGGTGGCGCCTCTCTTTCAAATAAATGTCGGGGTGCCTGTGGTTTAGGCTGTTCAGCGGGAAGATTAAGTCGTCGCTTATCAACACTCAAATCTCCAATTTGACGTAGGAACAAGCCGGGAGTGAGCATATGCGATGAGACAAGGTATATGTCTTTGTTGTGGGCGTTGGATAATTCATAGCAGGAGCGGGCTTCGGAGTATGTTGCTCCACCTGCCATGAAAACGATGATTTTTTGACGCGGCTCCGTTGCGGAAGGGCGAGTCCGCGCCCAAGTTGGTTTTGCGCTTCTGAGCGACGCTTGAGAAGCGTTATCCTGACCCATGATGTCTTCACCATCCATGTGTGGACGGGTTGATGGGAATACCGAGGTATCCAAAGTACCCCGTATTTGTTCTTGTAACATTAGTTTCAAATTGGGTTCGAATCTGGACAAGCTCGTATCGTCATCAGTCGCTTGAACAGGCGGTTTTTGGACAAACAGTGGTTGATCCGGCTGTTTAGTATCTTTTAATGGTTTCTCAACTCGTGCCCCTAATAAATCAAAATTATAAATCACATCCCCGTCTTGGGGCGGCAGCTGTGAGTGGGCGAGGAGTTTTTTGATATCACCACCAAGAAGGCCTCCTCGATACAAGATATAAAGTATTATTAATCGAAGCCGGTCATGCGGTTGGACTCGCGCGTCGTCCAAAAGCCGAACAACCTGATCAGCCAGATTCTTGGGTTTTCGGTAGTCTTCATCTAAACCAGTGGCAAGTGACTGCAGCATGTTAGATGGAGTGAAACTTGACCTGGCACAAGGAGCCGTCGGAACATACCTGCTCAACGGATGCGAGTTCCGGTAAGTTGCGTTCTTGAAATAGACGCATGCACTCTTCAGCCATATTAAGATGTAGCGTATATGAATTCTTTCCTTCTTGAAATTTTGAGAGTCCAGCCAACATATCTCGGATAGTGTTCACATTTGCAGACGATTCGCTATAGAACAATGGTGAGCATTGAATAGTGTTGCAAGGTAGAGATGACCTACTTATCAGCAAACTGGGGATTTTTGGCTCTGAATTTATTGAAATCGTCTACTAATTTCCCAAGGAGGTCTTTCATGTGCAAATGCCGACTTTCTACCCAGATACTATCATGATCCGAGATTTCCAGTTCTTTGGTTTCTTGGTTTGACTCCCCAATGTTGATAGTTGTCTCGTATGTCACCTTTTCGCCTTCTTTGATAGGAAGAAGATCATGAGCCATAGCTTGGTATGTGAACTCGTGAACCAACGGAGCGACGAGATCGAAAGATCGGTCAACTATATAGAGTAGGCCCCGTTGTCTCGAAGTGGCAGGAGGAAAATCCTGTCGAGATTTCGCATAAGCATCAAGCTCATCTTGAACAAAACGTGCCAAGTGAGAGCACATGACACCAGCTTCATGGGTCGGCGCTTTAGGTCGATAGTATCGAATCAAAGGGTATTCTCCAAGCGAAGCGCAAACAGAAACGATCTAATATTATCAGCAATGGTTACTTCTTCTTTTGCAAAAAAACAGCGCACCTTCTGAGCCAAATCTTCAAGGTGCCGTCGGATAAGATTATTGCAACCCGGATGGTAAAGGGTGGTAAAGCTCCATGGATCGCGAAAAATCACAAGATGCGATTCTCTAGGGAAGTAATCAATGTTCGCAATTCGAAAGTCGGCAATCAGCTCGCGCGCGGTGCTTAAACCATTGACTCTACTTCGCAACTGCGGATCGAGTCCTGCAGGACATATCAGAAAAGGGTTTCAGGAAGGATGATCAGAAATGAAAGCTTACTCGCAGTCCAAATCAGAAAAGCTTTCCTATATCGCCGACGCTCCAAATCTGCAATAAGACAGTCCACAATGTGCGGTAATGGTGACAGTAGGTAAATCGCATCCGTTCCTGAGTTGGTCGGTCGACGATGCTCGATCTGCTCAATGTCTGGGGATAAACACATTTAGCTTAGGCTCCTCCTCTCAACAACAAGACTGGCCGACCAAATGGCTCACTTGTGATATTTGCATTGAGAATGTCATCTTCTTTGGCAACATTGTCTATCAATTTCCTACTGAGTTCATCCACAACAAGCACTTTCCACTTGAGCGAAACCAATCAACAACTGCGCACAAGCCGAGTGGGGAGAGGGGGTTGCTAACGTCTCGTTGAGCGGTGGATTCGATAGTACCCAAGATAACTACAGGGTCGAGTTAGCTGTATCCATAAGACTCTGACAAAAGAGCTACACTGCACCTTTCCGCTGGACCTCGATCAAGGAGTCCATCCTGGCGGGGGATCGGTCATGAGAATGGGGTGCTGCAGTTTCAGAGCAGGACGACGAATGCTAAAGGAGATCTTGGACGGAGTAGCGTATTGCGCGTTCAGGAAAGAAGCTACATACAATTCCTTATATGACGGCTAAACAAGCAAGCATTAGTTAAAGAATCACAGCAAAAAGTGGCTATGCATCAGTCTATATGGAATTCACTCTTTGCGTTCCATGAGATTCATTTTGGGGGAGGGGTTTTGCTTGTCGCTGCGCTGTGACATAACATCACCAGCCGAGTCAGGCGGCATGTCTTCGGCCTGGAGCAGTCTAGCGTCAAACGTTAGTTAGTTCAGATATGTCACGTGAACTTAATTCACTATGGAGAGGGAAAATGTTTATTCCGCCACCGGCAGAAATTGAAGCTGCCCAGATCGTCAGGAAGCTCTCTTTTTTCTTTGCTTTCTTGGACTGAAGACTTCTTTTTTTTTTGGCGTATACTATTGAATTTTACCTCTCATTGAATTTTGCTGGGATATTTATTCATTTAGAAAAAAAAATTGATAATCTCTACGGTCCAGGTTCCAACTATCGTCGCTCATTCCGAAAGGGACCTTTGCTTCAGGATTGCAATACGGATTAACACCCAATACACATACATACATTATAGGCATGCAGCCTTGGAGAGGGCCGCGAGGGAAATGTCTATTCTGCATCTTTCGACAATATGTCGCCCCCCGCCAATTCGGCCGTTCTCTCAGCACAACGAGGCCATTGGAAAGGGAAAAATCGCATTCATGGAAACATTCCCAAAAGATTCGGTCAGGGAAAGCGAAAGTAAGAGTAACACTATGAATGTGCTTCTGCTGCATGCGATCTAATCCGCTTTTCTAGAATCCGAGCCTGACCATCCAACAGAAAACGAGAAGTGCGAGAGATGCCGTTGTTCGGAATGATAAATTCGCGGCGGTTTTGGAAGAGGCGTTGGAGGACCTGAAGCAACATGTGAAATCGGATGAAGACAAAGCTAGATGGGGAGAATTTAGAGATATGGTTGCCTCCGCCTGCACTTCACCACGCGATCGGAGCTCCAATGCCGGGCTGCGGCAAAAACTACAGGACGCGTTTGTAAATTCCGGAAGAGCTCGGCTTTTCCGGACTTTGGGAGAAGAGTTTCGAAATCATGGATTCGATATCAAATATGCGTCACGCGTTAACGAACAGAAAGCGCTGGCTGACTACAGATTTCCGGTCGAGTGGTTCCCGGCGGCCCGAGCTCTCCAGCGCCGAGTACATCTTCATGTTGGACCGACTAATTCTGGAAAAACATATCATGCCTTGAAAAAGCTAGAAGGAGCGAAAAGTGGCTTTTACGCCGGACCTCTGCGGCTTCTCGCACACGAAGTTTATACGCGCTTTAATGCGAAGGGTATCTCCTGCGGTCTTATAACCGGTGATGAAGTGAGAATGCCAGAAGGCACTCCTCCAAGGATTTATAGCAACACTGTCGAAATGGCTCCCTTAGGCCAGGAAGTAGACGTCGCTGTTATCGACGAGATTCAAATGATTGGCGACGAGCAAAGAGGTTGGGCATGGAGCAGAGCACTGCTGGGTGCACCCGCCAAAGAAATTCATCTTTGTGGAGAAGAGCGAGTCGTCCCTCTAATCCGCGAACTCACTGCCTTGATGGGAGATCAATTGGAAATTCACCGTTATAAACGTTTGAACCCCTTGGTTCCAATGACGACGAGTCTGAAAGGAAAACTTCAAAGACTCCAGAAAGGAGACTGCGTTGTGGCATTTTCCCGTTTAGGAATCCATGCTCTTAAGCAGGAAATCGAAAAGGCCACGGGCCGAAGAGCTGCAATAGTCTACGGAAGTTTACCTGCGGAAATTCGGTCGCAACAGGCTGATCTATTCAATGATCCCAACAATGATTACGATTTTTTGGTTGCGAGCGATGCTATTGGTATGGGGTTGAACTTGTAAGTGCCTTTTCTTTCTTTGGAAAGAAACGTGGCTAATTTCCTACCTAAAGAAGCTGCAAGCGGATCATTTTTGAGTCGGTGATCAAAAGAACTCCAACCGGTTTCCAAAAATTATCGGTATCTCAGGTTAAGCAAATTGGCGGCCGGGCTGGTCGGTACCGCAGCGCGGCCGACGCTATTGTCAAATCCACATCGGGTACATCCTCGCCTGCTGGGGTCGATCAAAATGTAGGACTGGTGACATGTCTGGAAGATGTTGATCTTCCGCATATTCAGAAGTGTCTGAACGCTGAGCCGGAACCCATCAACGCGGCGGGCATTCTTCCCCTGGATTCTATGATCAATACCTTCTCTAGCCATTTTTCTTCAAACACGCCATTTGGATACGTCCTGCAGCGATTGTGGAGCATCGCGCAGACCCATCCCCGCTTTTTTCTATGTGACTTCCAGAACCCTGAAGTTCAAACAATTTTGGACGACGTTCCTGGACTCCGTGTGTCAGACAAACTCATCTTTTTATCCGCTCCGACTTCAACGGCAGATCCGATCAATGCCCTGACTCTGAAGGCATTCGCAACTTGTGTAGCGCAACACAAGAGTGGGGCACTCTTAGATGTTTCTGAACTTCACCTCGAAATTCTAGATGTCCCTGTCTCGGGCGATAAAAATTATCTGCGGTCCTTGGAGTCTCTTCACCGGTCACTCGTCCTTTATCTCTGGCTAAGTTTCAGAATAGGCGGTATCTTCACTGATAGAAGTCTTGCCACTCACGTTAAAGAACTTGTGGAAATGAAGATGGATAGGGCATTGACCGAATTCTCCGCCAACTCGAAGCTACGCAAGTCTTCTGCACTTCGGAGACAAATTGCTCTACTCAAACAAGTAGCTGCACTTGAGGAAGCCGACCAAACAGAACCCGCTGGGATTGACCCGTCTCGGACTGTTGAGAGTGAACCACAGTCACTTGGTGTGACCGCATGAACACCGCTGGCAAGATCATGTTCTCCAATATCCGGTTAAAATTGACCGACCGCCAACCGTCCTTAAGCGGTTTTATAGGTTCTGTGATTTAATATTCGAAAATCGCATTTTGCCACAGGCGTGAATGGCTGAAACAGCTACAAGACGCACCGAGCTTCGGTCCTCCTCAAGGATCAAAGTATCCCATCCGCCCTTCTCATTGTACATTCAACAAGAGAAGCGCAATCGAATCAGTCCAGCTTTGGCATGGGCTACCCTCTTGAGAGCCGCGGTTGATGTTAATCAACTATTAAGCGGCGTGACTCGTAAGTGTCAAAGGTCATTCAGTGAGGCAAGCTGGGCTCTTTCGCCGCTGCTCCTCAGACGGTTAAACACTACAAAGCATCTACCTTTGAATGTATATAGGTATTCATACAGACAAATTCAACTCCTCTGTAAACGCAACACGGAATCGTAGACAAAATCCTCATATTGTATGCTAAAGTCGTTCATTAATTACATAAGCCGATCGGATGTCGCTGTAACAATGTTCCGTCGGACTTTTGAACGGGAGCTTGCGAAAAGACGGCATTCGATGAAGGACTTCATGACAGCCTGCCTTCTCAACTCCGCGTTGCGACCATGGACGACCTTCAGTCTTTGGAGCTTTTGTCTCTGGTCTCCAGAGTAACAACCGAGCTCCAGAACCATCTAGGAATCAACGACAAGACCCTCGCCGAATTCGTGATTGACCAACATTTAAAATGTGGCGGATCATTCAAAGACTTCAAGAGCTCGCTCGAAGGCATGGGGGCGGAATTCCCTCAGAGCTTGATGGAGAGTATCGATCGCCTAATGTTGGCGATGCATCCGAACTACAAATCGAAACAAAATGTGGCGGATTCAAAGCGGGAAACCAGTGACTCCGCCAGACTAGATGATGTTGAAAGGAAGGCAAGGGTGTTTAAAGGGCTGGCGATGCCTGATAAAGCGCCGCAATGGGAAGAAGATGAAGTCGCAAAGTTGCATAACCCCTCGGAAAACGCGAAGGTGGACGCCATGGACGACACATTTGCTATGCTTGAAGGTTTAGCAACGAAAGCCAGGGTTCAAAACAATGGGACTTCAAGCCGGAAGCGGAGCAGAAGCCCGAGCTTCGATGACCATGATCGAGGCCGACGACGTCGAGAAAAGATTCGGTCCAGATCACGTTCACGCAGCGGTGGGCGGCGGAACAGACGCGAGGAAGACTCTAGCTACGAGAGGGTAGGAACTAAATATGGTGGCAGGAATGACAAATATAAAGACGATTATAAAGATCGAAAGAGTCGGCGAGACCGTGACGAGGACGACTACTTTCGCAGGCCACCTACGCCCGAACTAGACGAGCGGCCGATCCTTTTCAAAGTATACGACGGGCGAGTCACAGGTATAAAAGACTTTGGAGCATTCGTCAATCTACAAGGTGTTAAAGGGAAGGTCGATGGCTTGGTCCACGTTTCTGCGATGCAAGATGGTGCTAGAGTCAATCATCCGTCTGATCTAGTGGCTCGAGGACAGCCAGTCAAGGTCAAAATCCTTTCTATACAAGGATCCCGTATCGGCTTGTCTATGAAAGAAGTCGACCAGGTGACAGGACGAGATCTAGTTCCACAGAAACGTATTGCTTCCGGAGCAAATATGGAGAGGCTTGATGGAACGGGAGCCGATGACCGCGACGGTATTCTGAGCTCTAGCGTACCAGTGATAGAAGATAATGATGACGGGAAACGATTGAGAAATAAAAAACGATTAAACTCGCCTGAAAGATGGGAAATTAAGCAACTCATTGCTTCTGGCGCTGTCTCAGCTGCAGATTATCCTGACATTGATGAAGAATATCATGCTACACTCAGGGGAGAAGGCGAGTTCGAAGAAGAGGAAGACGTGGATATTGAAGTCAGAGATGAAGAACCGCCATTTTTGGCTGGTCAGACCAAACAATCTTTAGAACTATCTCCAATCCGTGTTGTCAGAGCGCCCGATGGTTCACTCAACCGGGCTGCGATGGCAGGAACCAATCTCGCAAAAGAAAGACGGGAACTTCGCCAACAGGAGGCTCAAGATAAGGCCGCAGAACAAGCTTCTCAAGTTGATCTTCATGCACAATGGCAGGATCCCATGGTGGCACCAGACCAAAGGAAGTTTGCATCTGAATTACGAACTGTGCAAAAGACGGATTCAGTTCCGGAGTGGAAACGAGTCACCCAAAGCAAAGACGTTTCCTACGGAAAGAGATCCAATATGACCATAAAACAGCAAAGAGAAAGCCTTCCAGTTTTCAAGTTCCGTAAACAACTTCTCGAAGCTGTCCATAAAAATCAGCTTCTTATCGTGGTTGGTGACACTGGTTCAGGGAAAACTACTCAGCTTACTCAATTTTTGGCCGAAGACGGGTTTGCAAATCACGGCATTATTGGGTGCACGCAACCTCGCCGAGTTGCGGCAGTGTCTGTCGCAAAACGCGTTGCAGAAGAAGTTGGTTGTCAATTGGGTCAAGAAGTTGGGTATACTATCCGTTTCGAAGATTGTTCCAGTCCAGATACGAAGATTAAGTATATGACAGATGGTATCCTTCAGAGAGAGATTCTCCTGGACCCAGATTTGAAGAAATATTCCGTCATCATGCTTGATGAGGCGCACGAGAGAACAATTGCTACAGACGTTCTTTTTGGCCTTCTGAAGAAAACCATTAAACGAAGACCAGATTTGAAACTCATCATCACTTCTGCAACTCTCGATGCTGAGAAATTTTCGGAATATTTCAATGGATGTCCCATTTTTACTATACCTGGAAGAACATATCCGGTCGAAATCATGTATTCTCGCGAACCGGAGACAGATTATCTAGATGCTGCCCTTGTCACAGTGATGCAAATTCACCTCACAGAACCATCCGGAGATATCTTACTCTTCCTGACTGGCCAAGAAGAAATCGACACGAGTTCTGAAATTCTGTATGAGCGAATGAAGGCTCTCGGCCCCAATGTCCCAGAACTAATTATTCTTCCTGTCTACTCTGCGCTTCCCAGCGAGATGCAAAGCAGGATCTTCGATCCAGCTCCCCCAGGAAGCAGGAAAGTGGTCATTGCGACTAACATTGCCGAAACCTCAATCACCATAGACCATATCTATTATGTGATTGATCCTGGTTTTGTAAAGCAGAACGCTTACGACCCGAAGCTGGGTATGGACTCGCTTGTAGTGACTCCGATATCCCAGGCACAAGCAAAACAACGAGCAGGTCGTGCAGGAAGAACCGGTCCGGGCAAATGCTTCCGTTTATACACAGAAGCAGCGTTCCAATCCGAAATGTTACCCACTTCTATTCCTGAAATCCAACGCCAGAACCTTTCCCATACCATCCTGATGTTAAAAGCCATGGGAATCAATGATTTACTTCATTTCGATTTCATGGACCCGCCTCCGACAAACACCATGCTTACGGCCCTTGAAGAATTATATGCCCTTTCCGCCCTTGATGACGAAGGTCTTTTAACCAGACTTGGTAGAAAGATGGCCGATTTTCCCATGGAGCCCGCCCTCGCAAAAGTCCTCATCGCATCAGTTGATATGGGTTGCTCTGACGAAGTGCTCAGCATCGTTGCCATGCTTTCCGTGACGAACATTTTCTATCGCCCCAAGGAAAAACAACAACAAGCCGACCAAAAGAAATCCAAATTCCACGACCCACACGGCGATCATCTCACCTACCTCAACATCTACAACGCTTGGAAAAATTCCCGGTTCAGCAATCCCTGGTGCTTTGAAAACTTCATTCAAGCCCGACAAATGCGCCGCGCGCAGGACGTTCGTCAGCAGCTGGTCAGCATCATGGAACGGTATCGTCATAAGATTGTGTCTTGCGGAAGGAATACGACCAAAGTTCGTCAAGCGCTGTGCTCCGGATTCTTTAGAAACTCTGCACGCAAGGATCCGCAAGAGGGTTATAAGACTCTGATCGAGGGGACGCCGGTGTACCTGCATCCTAGCTCGGCGTTGTTTGGCAAGGCGGCAGAGCATGTCATTTTCCACACCCTGGTTCTGACCACGAAGGAATACATGCAATGTACAACTGCGATTGAACCAAAGGTATGAAGATTTAATTTCTTTTTCGCCAAACCGTTTTTTTTTTTTTTTTTTTTTGGTTCTGTTATGAATAGGATTGCTAAACAAATTTTCAATAGTGGCTTGTCGAGGCAGCACCGACATTCTTCAAAGTCGCACCGACTGACCGTTTATCCAAACGAAAGAAGGCAGAACGCATTCAGCCACTACATAACCGTTTCGCTGGCGAAGACGACTGGCGATTATCTGCCCAAAGACGACAGGGAAGAGGAGGCGGTGGTGGTACCTGGGGCTGATCGTTTTTGTGTTACATGGCCCAGACTGGCGAACCATTATCAGCCTATTGTGCATGGAGAGGTGTTTATAAAATTTTCAGAAAGTCTCAGTATTTTCCCATATAAGCCTATGTCTACATATGCGAAAGCAATTATACCATCTTATCCAAATATAGTTAGGCCACTTCTACTCTCCTACAATTCATGTTACCGTCGTTTTTCAACGGCAACGGCAACATAAACCCGGACATACTTTGAATAGACTTCCCAAATCTTCAACAACAGTCAAACCGCATTACCCAGTGAATATACCCCTAAGTATCTAAGCTGCAATGACCTATGTACATTACATAACTCATGTACGTAAAGTGAAATGTCATGTACCACAATAACAATAGAAACAAACCCAGCGATAAGACGCAAAAAGAAAAGAGAAGAAGATAAAAATGTACCGTATCCCATCCGTTGCAGAATACAAGACACGAAGAACCTGAAACCGACATCCCAAAGAGCATCAATCGCCTGATACGAAAGGCGAGGAGAAAAAACAAAGAGAGACCGAAGGCGTAGCAGTATGTTGGCAAAGAACATGCGACACAACAAATGGCCGAGAAGCTAAGAGGATATTCAAGTCATAACAGAAGTAAGGAAAGAGATAACAGACCAATGCCTAATCCCTCCAGACGCCCTAAACCTTAAAACAAGAAAATAACTCCAATTGGTACAAACATAGGTTAATCGCAGATAGATAAATAGGGTATATTAAGTCAGTTGAGCTAGCAGTTCCTGGTTGTGATGAGATACGTCGATGTGAGAGGTATACTCTCGTAGCTTGACGTATCCGATTTATGACGTCCCACCTAGCGGTATGGGCCTGCCGGGCCCATCATTCCTGCGCCATTGCGACCGCCTATATTCCCGTCTCCTGGGTTAACACCATGTTGCGTAAACATCTCAAGCAGTTGTCGGGACGATGGATGATGAGGGCCTTGCTGTGGATTTACCCCATACTGGCCAGGATGGCCATGGGACAAATTAATCATGGCCTCAACGGAGTGTGGCATTGGTTGAAATCCTGTTGGCGGAGGACCATTCATATTCAAATAACCAGGAGGAGGCATTATTCCAGGTGGCGGAGCAAACCCAGCTGGGCCGTTTGCACTAGTTCCCCGTTGAAATTGTGGGCGTTCTGCCGCTGGCGTCATCCCTGCGGGTAGAGGCATAGGGTGTCCGGAAGAGAAGTTTGCATTCATATTCCGGGCTTGCGGGGTGGTAAGGCCAGGAGGAAACATTATTTGACTTGGCTGTTGTGGTATCTGCTGTGGCATTTGCTGCGGTATCTGCTGGTTCGGCCAGCCATTGGGATTAAGTTGCTCGAGGCCAGGAGGCCGTTGAATACTCATGGGTTGCTGTGGACCCTGAGGGCGGAGGCCAGGAGGGTTGTTGGGAGTTTGGTTTCCACTTGAAACTCCGGTGTACGGCATTTCGTCAAAGTAACCAGTTGGCCCGCCTGTAGGTCGACGTCTAAGCTGGTTTCGCGGGTCGTTTGTATCAACCCGGCGGAAATTTGCAATTGCCGGATCCTCGATATATACTGGATTTTTCTGGGCCTGCGCGGCTTGGCTTCTGGTAAACATATCTGGCAAAGTTTGTCCTCCAGGGCTCTGTAGTGACGGTGGGTTTTGACCGATTGGTGTCTGCGCAGAGATTTTCGACTGCTGCATAAGACGCAGCAATAATTCAGCACCGGGACCATGAGCATTAACATCTTTAGGCATCCTCTGGCTAACAAAACTTTCTAACCCTGGCGGCGCTTTTTCTCGTGGGGCTTGGTCTTGAAAATTCATAAATTCCTGGCGATTAAAAGTCTCACGTAATGGAGATGCTGCCGATGGTGGTGCCTTTGCGAAGTCTGGCTGAGGAATTTGCATGAGTGGTGGCCGAGCCTGGTTCGATTCCTCAACTTGGGGCGTAGCATTTCTCGACTTGTTACCCCCAAGCATTTGAAGGATTCGTTGAAAGCCTGCCTGATCCGCATCTGTTGAAGCTGGTCGTGTCGTACCCACCTGAATAATCTCGGCTTCTTTAGTTTCATTCTGGGTGTTGAAGATCCCAGCGAACCTCGAGGATTTTGTTGGTTTCGAAGGAGTATCATTGTTGGCTTCAGTACCCATATCGTCTAATGCATTATCCTGAGTGGTTTTGCGCTCTCCCCAAAAACCGAAGAAGTTGTCTAAGCCAGCATCGTTCTGGAAAGAGGGGTCAAGGCTACTAAACAGCTCGCCATCGGCCCGTTGTCTTTCGACATTCTTTGTCTCTTGTTTAGGAGGTTCTGGCTCAGCTTCTTTCTTCACTTCGGCGGAAGTTTGAGCTCCAGCTTTCATCCTCTCTTTCCACCTTTGAAAGTCTTCCTGGGTGTGTGCCTCCTTGGTGTCTGAGCGACCGGTGGAGTCCATCCACTCAGGATCTTGTTCGTGCTTCGCAAGTCTATTCCAATCACGATCCGTTCCATGTAAGCCTCGCCGCCATTCACGGTTTCTGATCGGCGTCTTATCTTCCTCGAGCTCGGCTGTATCCTGAGTATCGCCATCACGGTGCCAAAATTGATCATGCCTTTGTCTACCAGGTGTACGGCCTGAGAACCTTCCCTGGTCTCTCTCTTTATTTGTTCGTTCGCCGCCATCTTGTTGGTCGCGGTGCTCCTTCGGGTCTCTACCATCCCAGCGGTCACCATCGCCACTCCGCTTGGGTCTTCTATCACGGTCTTCTTCCAGTCCAAAATTTCGTCGTGGTCTACCATTCCAATCTTCTCGATCGTCCCGGTTCATTCGGCGGCCATTAGTAAGGTGTGATCGGCTATCTCTTCTATCCAAATCCTTATCCTTATCTCCATATTCCCGATCCTTGAAGGTTTTGTTCGGGAAAACGCCAAAGCGGTCATGTTTCGTATCGTCGTGGTCATTGTTCTTGAGAGATCTATCCGTAGCATCAATCGACTTGCCAAATCCTCTGGTCGCCGACGCAAAAGATGTTTTGGGTGGCCCAAGGACAATATCTTCTATTAAAAGAGAGAAAAGGAATTAGCATAGGCCAGGGAGCTCGGTAAACCCGACGGAATCATATTACCTGAGTTCGAGGTACGTGAGATATGACGTGAGTCAAAGAGGCTCAACCGGCGTTGATTAGTGGTTGTCTCTGACTGATTCGATTGATCTCGGGAGTTCTTCTTCTGGGTGGAGGGGGGGTCTGGGATAGGGCTATTGGGCGCAAGTGTCAGGTTAGCGATTGAATTCTGATATCGAACAAAGACTCAAAAGCGGCGGAACATACCCCATCCATTCTTCTATAGGCGGCAAACTATCCGGCTTGACCACCAAAGGGGATTCGCGTAGCCGCAAGAGCTCATCGGGCTGGTATCGTATCATAGCCATTGGTGAGAGGTGATAGGCGGGTGCTGTCTAATTGCGCCTCATGGCACTATCAAACAAAAGAAAAAAGGACAAGGAGAGGACAAGGAGTTATGCGCGGCGACAGGAAAAGGAAAATCCGATCTGGACAGATACAAGAGGGAAAATGGTTTCAGTTCAGGCGGGAGAGGAAGATACGGGGGTTGGGCGGTGGAGAGGGATCGGTTGGGGAGTTTGCGGCACCACAAGGATAACAAGGAGCAGCAAGCGCTCTGGTGTAGTTATTAGAGAGCTTCGCGAGTTCAGGTCTGTAGTAACAAATGGAGAGCAAGGAAGAATTGAGGTATACTTTCAGTTTAAGTAGGACAGGTTATAAAAGGTGTTGTTGGGGACAGCATCAGCAATGTTATTTTTTTTTGGTTCGTTTTTGAGGGGGGAAGTTGGTTGTGAGGAGTGAGGAGGTGAGGAGTGAAGGGGGAGGTTGAGAGTGGGAGTGGGAGTGAAAAAAGAGAGAGAAGGGAGAAGGAAGAGAGGGAGAGGGCAAAACTGGCCCCAGAAGGCGACTTTAGAATTTTCCTTGGACCACCAAAAAAACCCAGTAAACCACCAGAACAACCCACATCACAACAGAAGCATAACAAGCAAAGAGAGAACGGGAGACTCCGCAAGTGATGAGCTAGTTAACTACACCATGTTTAAAAGAAATATTTTAGTGTTTCTTTGAGAACTGTTGTTCAATATGGATGCATGCCTGCACATAACTACAGTAGTAGTTACATACAACTTCCATGATCGGTCAACTCGATAGATGCTAAACTATGGGCTATTTGCTAACTAATTCAGAGCCATGGTGACTCTTTTAGCCAGATATTTGAGCTGCAGTCTTTGGCAAGGCCGAGCCACTCCATCGATCAATCCATTCGTGATCGCAGCCCTTGTATAGCTCGCTAGCAAGCGCCCGCAAGATTCGAGACTGGGAGCTTCTTATCGAAACCTGGCTTTGGATCCAGCTGACAGCTGCAGCACGAGTTAAAAGAGTAGTGTTGCCGCCAACCTCACTTACGCGGAAAACCAGATGTAAGACCTTCTTCCGTAGTCCGTCCGATAGGTTTGGCGAGCTGTACACGGATAATACGCGTTCGAAAACTCCAGCACGACGGTAGACATCTAGATCCTATGGCTAGAGTCAGTATCGTGCCAAAAGATTTCTTCAGATCATGTTCCTACTAACCTGTGTGGATCTGAGGCCGCTGACGAACAGGTCTAAGAGCCAGCTCACTTCCTCATAGTGACTGTCGTCATATTCGGACTCGTGGAGAAGAATCTTGTCAACCCAATAAGATGGGATTTTGGCGACTTCCCATACAGGGCCCTTGTTGAGAAATGTGTTCGCCTTTCCGTATAGTTTATGCGACGGATCCATGAGAACCATTAGTAGTCTCGCACCGAGCTCGCCAGCAATATAGGGGAATGGGGCTTCCATCCTAGCCTCCTTTGCAGTCTCTAGTACTTCTCCCATCAAGACATAGAGTGTATGGCGTTCTGGATGAGTAGATTCCTAAAAAGCGTCATTAGCATCGTTTCTAGTCGACCCTTAGCTGGTACTCACTTTGAGCTTAGCCATGAAACGTGAAATGCCAACAATGGCCTGGCGTCTAATCTCGTCATGGCTTGAGCAGAGACATAATATCAAGTCGCCAATATGGCCCTGATCTAGCGACGACTCAAGATCATCCTTCTCCCAGCGATGAAGTCCAGGGTGCGATTCGTCTTCAACAGGATTGCTACTAAATATATCCGGGAGAGATATGGGAGTCTTTTCGGCAGCTGGAACAGTTGGTGGCGTCACGCTGCTAGCCGCTTTCTTTCTAGTCCTATCTGACAGCTCCTTCTCGCGACTCTTGAGAGCTTTCTTCAGGAGAGATCGGCTTTTCTTGGTTTCGGTCGCCTCAATCATATCATCCCGGAGACTGGTTAACGACTGCTCATCTTCGCCAGCGTCTCTCAGGCAGCCAAGAAGTTTGGCAATCCAGTTTGCAATCGCCACTTCGCTTTCTGTGTTTCCAGCTTTCACCACAAACGGCCATTGCTCGTTGACCGTCGTAGCAAGTAAGCTAAGTTTACCAGAGTTGTCTCCTAACCGGAACTGCGCCTGATCGAGGTACAGCACTGGCTTCTTAACGAGCCTGGTAATGCAATTGTCAATAAACCCAAGCTGGACCTTGAGATCCTCCGAATGCGAAATTGTTAACCCTTGGACCAAAGCACCGAAGGAGCTTTGATCAGCCAAAACCGAATTTTGAACCAAGATGGCTTGCAGAAGAGGTTTAATTTCTTCCAGTGGAGAGTCGCTCGAAGCGGTTGCAACAACTTTCAAAATTGATGTGAATGCAGAATAGTGCAATGATTCTAGGAACTAAGTTAGTATCAAATACCACAAAAGTGACCAAACCGTGGTGACATACCGGGTTTTTGCCACCAACGCATCGTTGGTGATTCTTGAGCAATGATCAGAAGGTTCTGCAACTGGCTAAAAAGCAATTCCTTATTTTCTCCAGAAAGGTCAGGGTTATCCAGCTCTTTCAGGACAGTCACCAACGTCAGCGAAATGTCAAACTTTTCCTCAAATGCGACTGTCGGGATGACTTGATAAAACATCGAGAGCAGCTCCAATACCGCATCTTGCTGCTGCAGATCTTCTTTTGAGGTTTGTCGAAACACAGCAATCGTATCTTTCATGGAAGGACATCTTCGACAAAACTCAGCTACTAATTTGGCAGCAGCTTCAGTCCATAATCCCTGACCAACGTCCCTTGGGGCCTCGAACAGCTTTAACACTGCCTGAAGCTTTCGTAATGCCAAAGTTGTGACTCTGATAGCAAATAAAGTTACAACGTCGGCATTTTGATTTAAACACCTCGTCAATACCTTTTGCGTCAGCGGGCGAGGCATTATACTTTCGATTACAACAGAGACGGGAGGCGGTATCACCGGTGGTGACACCCCTTTCCATCCACCTTGTGCCGGTACCGGCAGCTGGACGGTGGAAAACAGGAATGCGGACTCTCCTAACCAAGTCGACGTAGGTTTTGGATCCGAAGTGAACATGGTTCGTTTGGAGAAGAAATCGTAGACAAGTTCCGGTGCCGCTCTAAATATCTTCAGAATCAGTTCCATCTGTAGGGTGTCGGATTCTGGCCGAAGGAATTGGACCAGAGTGGAAAGGTTGCTATTTCGCACGGGAACTGAGTCTCTGTATTTGTCGAAATAGACTGGCGAGTCAAGACCGAGTGATATACAACCAGCATCCTCTGGCGGAAGCATATCAGGAGTACTTCCAGGAGGGTACCACCCGCTTTCTGTCAAAAGGACTCCTTTTTCCTGGGAAGTGCAGATCGATAACATAAATTTCTGGATCTCATCGGAGACAGATTCGTCGTTGGATGCGGGCTCAGTCGACTCTTTCTCATACCCGTAAAGCGTGACTAGTCTTTCCAAATTGCCGCGATTAAGAAGACGGCTTTTGGTGTTTCGCGAGAGTTCTGCATCGTTTACGATGTATTTGTCGATTGTCTTGATGATATCAATGACAATGCCGCGTGCATCTTTGCGAATATCCTCTAGGAAGGCTTTGATGAGTTTTCCCTGCCCAACGAGGTCCTCTTTTGCGCCTGCACCTTGAAACTTGAAGTTTGCTAGAAGGTATCGCTGTGCGATACGTCGAAGTGATGGTTTCCGGTGATCTTCCGTATTCTCATCAACATTTGATTTGCGGGTATTGAGAAATATATCAAGTCGTTTAAATGTGATGTGCCGGGTTGCATAGACAGCTCTGGCGACAGCGCCACCGTCGAAACTCACGATTTCCGTAAGCAATCGCAAACATGGCGAGATCAGGTGCTCTTTAGATTTACTCGCGGTAAGCCCTCTATTGAACAGACCTAATTGCTCTTTTTGCAGTAGAAACTTGCATAGGGTGAGGCCGAGATCTCTGAAACTGAGTTGTCCCGAGACGATTTTCAAGAAAAGTGCCAGCACCGATGGCACCAGGGACAACAGCGATTCTTCGTTATTATTCTCTGCAAAGGCCCACGTTTGCAGAAGGTCAAGAAAACAAGCGGTTGGTTTGTTCTCTGCATCCTTTACTACCTGCGAGTCGCAATAACTCTTCAGGGTTTGAAGCTTTTTTGCCTTGGCTTTGTCGTCCTCTTCACCACCAATTGATGTAAGGAAGTCCTTGAAAAGCCGAACACCTGCACATTCTATTAGAATCCGAGTTCATTTAAAGGACTTGTACCGGCCTGACGTACCTTGCTTGACTTCTTGCGAAACACTCTGTTGAAAAGCAAGCAGAGCTCGAAGTTGATTAGGCGACGTTATCGTAGCAGGAGGCGTAGTACCGCTGGCAGACTCATCAAAGACCTTTCGCCTCTTCGCCTGATGCTCATTATCGTGTAGACTGGCCATTTTCCCTTTACTCTGTGATGCTTAGGGGTTTGTCGCTGAAATTTGATGCTCAAACATGGGCAAAGACAAGAAAATTTGTACAAGCCATCTCATTGGCTGAGAGCTTGAACATCGAGAATCTCGCTAGCAAACAATCGAACAATTTTCTACATAAATATTGAATTGGCAAAACGGAGAACATGGTGTTTAATTAGAAAAAAATTGTTATATAGCTCATTATCCTCTACTTATTTGCTAGGATATTTACACAAGAATACTGTAGCATTGGTTGAAATATTATGTTTACAACAGGCAGTTATCATGATCAATATCACTAAACCAATGCCTTCTTGGTTTTTGCTTTGACCTTTTCTACAAGCCTGCTCAATTCTTCAGCCTGCAGCTCTGTACCTATAGCGGTTTCCTTGCTCTTTTTCTTCTTCTTTATTGGCCGTGCAGGGTCACGGTCCGGTTTTTCGTCAACCGTATGTCTCCGTTTCCGACCTTCGTCCAACAATGCTTTCATGCCGTCAGTCTGTCTGAAACGAGGATGCGTAGGATCGATAGCATAGTCATGGCTTTCGTAGATACGCTGGAACCTAGGATCCTGAACGTTGACTTTGAAATCATCGACTAATTCCGACGTATCGCCTTTCTTTGCTTTCTTGTGTTTGCCGGCCCTACGTGCACGCTTTTGAGCCTTCTCAATTTCGTTCATGTCGAAATGCTTGATCGTTGAGGATTTATCATCCATCATCAGGAGCTCTAACTCAGCACGTTTAGCGGCAGAAGCGGCCTCGTCGGCTTCACGCTGCTGTCGCTGTTTCCGCTTCTCTTCCTTGCGCTTGGCCGCTACCTTGGCCGAATCCAGCTCAGGCGCAGTAAAGAATGGGTCTTCAAATCCGAGGTCTTCTTCCTGTTCTTTCGCTTCAACTTTATCACCATAGGTGTCAGGAGCGACCTCCGATCTAGCCTCTTTTAACTTGGCCTTTCGCCGCTGTTTTCTCTCCCTTTCTTTCCGAATATACTTCTCTCTTATAGTCTCTTCGTTTTCAGGTTCATTGTCAAAGACGGAATCCCGAGCCGGAGCTGCTGTTAACCCTGCAGAGAATGTAACCTCCATATCTCCAACGGGTCCTTTGTCCTTCCCCTTAGTTGAAGATTGGGTACCCAGCCCAAGTAAAGCCCGGATTTTGGCACGCTCAGCTTCCTTTTTACTCAACTTTGTGCTCGAAACAGCTTCCTCGGCGTTGTGCAAAATTTCGGCTCCTTCATTCTCATCATCAGAGCTGTCGCTTCCCAAATAAGCCTTCAAATCGTTTTCATCAATTTCCTTTCTGCCTCCCTTGAATGCTCTGGCTTGGGCGTCTTTCCTCGCCTTGTCTTCTGTGTCCCATGTGAGCTTCACTTTGCTGTGCTGTAGTGCATCTGTGACAAATTCATTGGGCTTATATCCATCTGGTATTCTGTCGCATTCATCTCTTGGAACATCGTCTGTGAAATCTGTGGATTCAGGCACGAACCGAAGGTCAAAGAAATTCGCACTGCTCATATATTCCGTGCCATCGACAGCGTCGTAAATATACTTGGCAGCCTCTTTTGACGAACACGTAAGGATGGCATAGAAGTAACGAAGTCTTTCCAGTTGATACCTCCGCAATTGTGTAGAATCAAAATCCTGTCCTTCATCCTCTTTTAGCATGGACTGCTTTATTTTCTCCTCCTCTTCATCGTCGCTAGCTTCTAGGTCGCTATCCAGATCGAGATCCTTTGCGGCAAACACCTCCTTCGGCGGACCTTCCATCTCCTCTCTTTCCATCCTCTCCTTGCCAAATTCGCTCGGGAAAACCGCAACGCTCAGAATCTTGCCACCGGCGGGAAGGAAACTTGAGAAGACTGCCATCAAATCTTCCGCACGGATGTTATCCCAATCCAAATTAACCACTGCAATTCTTTCCGTAACCTCCCCTAGGGGAACATCGCCCTTCTGGGTATCAGGTAGCTCTGCCTCTGCCGTCTGATCTTCCAGTTCCACCTCACTCTCCTCGTCACTAGAGCTTTCTTCCGAAGATGACGATTCCAAAAACCCTCCATCCCTCGCAGGATCATGTTTTTCCTTCTCCACGCGGCGCAGTTCTTTCTGCACTTCCTCGTCGTCATCTGCGCTATTTTCTCCCCCCGCATCATCCCCGTCGAGTCTGTAAAATCTTTCCAACTGCTTCTTCGTATCATCCCGACGCAATTTCCTTCCATACCGGTCGACTGCTGCATTCCTCGAAAATTCTTTGTCGTGGAATATATGCTCAAATCGCTTGTCGATTTTTACGCGGGTGTGTTTCTTGCTTGGGAGACGATATCGAGGATCTGACTGGATATTGGCGAAACGGGGGTCCGCTGGGATTCAAGGAGTACTGTCAGTAACGATCAATGGTATATTGAGGGGGAGGACGCTATCAAAGGCAAACTGACTGATGATATCTTTGCTGGTCTTATCGTTTGAGCTCGTTTTCCGCTTTTTTGGCGATGTCTTCGCCGCACTGGGCTCCGGCATTGTGAGGCTGGAAGCGGGCTCTTATTACAACTTGGTAAAACCTCAGATCTAATTGGACTGGAAGAAACGCGCGTAAAAGTTGAAGAGTGAGAGGCTTGTGTAGATTTTGCTTTTCGGAGCTACAAATTCTGCTGGGCCAAATGGTCCGTGCACGTTTATCGGGCGATCTTATCTCCCTCCATGATCAGATAAGCGCTGGACGGGGCCCATCCTAGAAACGGGAGTTTTGTGCAATCGAGGCGTTTTGGGATTACAGCTGTGGTGATTTCCAATGTGTGTAAAGAGAAAAGCCCGTATTTTAATGTGTCTAAAAGGTGAATAATGGATATCGAGCCAAGATTTGAAATATGTGATGTGCCATGCAACCAACCTCTTCACGAAAGTCCTGGCCTTATACAACCCGTCCAGTCCTCTATCACGGGCTAAGAGGTTGATAAAGGGACTCAAGATCTGTGTGCACAAGGCACCGGGGTACCAAAGTCCGGTAAAATGGTGCATCGTCCAGGATGCAGTGGAAAGGATTATCTCCGCCAAAAATAGCTGTCGTTGAAGCATTCTTGTACCGGACGAAGGGTATTGAGAGAATAACCCTATAGTTAAAATGTAGCGGCAGGAAGTAATATCAGATACCTAGTGAGATAGTCGACGTTGGCGATTCGGTCTCCCTTCAGGGCCGCTGTGATGGGGTGCTGCCGTCAAAATACGGTGGATGTGTTTGACAACCATGTCTAGAGTCGTTAATTTCAGTACATTCTGCAGCGTAGGCACTCAACATACCAATAGCTGTCTTGTTTTCTATCCCTCGAGGGATGATAATGTCTTGTCGACGTTAGCGGGATCTCTGATCATGCGTCCAAAAGTTGTCATACCTGAGATCTGTCTCTGGGGCTCAACAAACCGAGTGTAGGAAGGCTTAACGAACTTGAACCACTGCTTGAGTACGCTTTCTAACGTTCGTCCTCTTTCTCGAACATCGCGAGCGACTGCATTGATGTCAGTTACTCATAGTCTCAGAGCGTACGGTAGCTTAGAAAATTTCAGTTGATGCTCACTCCTTCTCCCAAGACAGACGTCCATGTCTGCTTCTACAAAAATCTAAAGAGCAACAAGAACTATCAGATTCCGCAACTAAGCCGCGGGTGGGAATTCCACATGCCTTGATATCCAACATGTCCGCTATCCGTGAATCTGTGAAGGCCACGATTCCTTCCAGTATAAGCACCCGTGGTGGATAAAGCGGGACGGTCGCCTCCTCTCTCTGGTGCTTTGCAAATGAATAAACGGGAATCTCGACTCTGAGGCTTTTCTCGCTGTCAGTTACAACCCGTCCTCATGGAGCACCGTTTGTCAAATACAATACCCTTGCTTCAAATCTTGCAGTGTTTGTACCAAGATATCAAAATCAATTGCATCCGGGGAGTCAAAGTCGTATTCATCCTGATGGGCTATGGCATTTTGTTCCGGAGTAAGGCTCTTGTAAAAGTGGTCCTTTTGGCCGTGTTATCTCGTCAGGGAGTCTCATGGAGAGAGAAAAAGACGATTTAGGGCAAGAGATCATCTACCATGACCAATATGACCGCCCCAGGAAGATTCAGGGAGTTCATGATTTCCGCAGCCACGGACGACTTTCCGGATCCCGAGCCCCCAGCAATGCCGATGATGCTCATGTCCTCCCATGGCAGGGCACATCGTGAGTTCGCTTCTGGCATGTCCACAATACGAGGTCGTAGCCAAATGAATAGAGGTGAGAAGTGAGAATAGATCTTGTATGTTTTAACAATCGGTTATACAGTTATATTAAGTGCATCTTCCATACAAAATGGTGTTGCAACACACATCGACCTCCCCTTGATAGCCGTTGGGAAGGTTTGTTACTACGGGCTAATTGGGAATAGCGTCTTTTCGATGCCAGCCTTTTTTCCAGCGTTTCGGGTGCATCTTTATCAAGGCTTCATGAATGGTGCTTGATAAAATCAGTGTGGAAAGCAAATTTCTCTTCTTACATCTCCGGTCAGAGTACCAAACATCACCAGAACTATTGAGGTTATCAACAAATTCACAGCATCACATCCAATAGTTACAATTTCCTCGGAGGAATTCAAGTGACGATCCTAGTCACATGACAGCCAAGACCCTTGGCGGGGAATGGCGCTAACTGAACTTGGTGTTGAGGTTTTCTCAACTTTCTCTTTTTCCTTTCTTTTCCTCTTCTCTCTTCCTCTTTTCTCTCTTTTTCTCTTTTTTCTTCTCCCACCCAAACACACTCTGCTCCCTCTCCTCATGGCATTTCTCCCACTGCCGTCAGGATCGAACAGACCATATATACATCTATTATACTCTTAGAGCTTACTATCAGAATGGCTTCTGCTAGCATCGTACGTCTTCGGGCCTGCTTGCTGGCCAATGATTCGTCCAGGATGCTAACCAGTCATCCCACAGATGTCTCCAACACCTTCCACTACCACGCCTACTTGGCATCATTTTGAAAGGAAGGTGGAGGAGGTGAAACCTTCCAAAATGTGAGTTAGCTCTCTGTCCTGGTGCCTTTCTTTGCCGCACATGATGCATGCAATTAAAACAAATGGGAATCTCTCTGAACAAAACATTGAGGAGAACCTTTTAATATCTCGTATTTTTTCTGAGCTTTGCTACCAGTTCCTACCTTGACACTGAATTTGGGTTTTTGTGATTATTTTACTAATAGTCCATCATAGTGATATTAATTTCCTGATTATGGACTACCTGGTTACAAATGGCTATCCTTTAGCGGCGAAGAAGTTTGCATTTGAGGCCAACATCCAACCCCATGAAGATATAGGTTCTATCCAGGAACGAGTAGATATTCGGAACTCCATCTATTCAGGGGACATACAGTCGGCAGTTGAGAAAATCAACGAACTCAACCCACAGGTATGTTCTTGTGTTGCTTCATATATTGTCTTCACCTTTTTTTATTGCAATGATTATACCAGTTTCATGCACCACTCATATACCTTTTACGGTGTTGATGAAAAACACTCATCTTCAGTCCTCAGTATGATTTGCAATGTGTCACTTGATGGCATCGTTTAATTTTGAATTTTCGTTTCGCTTATTCAATATCAATGCTAACCTCCCTGTTAGATCTTAGATTGTAATACATCACTTCATTTTGCACTCCTCCAATTGCAGTTGATCGAGTTGATACGAACTTGTACATCGACTCCCAATGGTGACATATCCCCTGCGCTTGACTTCGCAACAACGCAACTGGCCCCACGGGCGCCGACCAACCCGCAGTTTCTCGAAGACCTTGAGAAGACATTATCACTACTAATTTTCCCAGCTGAAAATCTGACTCCGTCTTTAGCGGCGTTGCTAGACCCAGCGTTACGGACAGCTATTGCAAACCGTGTAAATGAAGCTATCTTGCAGAGTCAGGGTGCTAAACGCGAAGCTAGGCTTCGGAACCTGGTGAAATTGCGAACTTGGGCTGAGCGAAAGGCCCGCCAAATGAAAAAAGATATCCCCGATAGACTTGATATAGGGCTTGATGCAGGTGCTGGTAAACCTAGTAACATTTCAAATGTTCTAGGAAATACTGGAGATGATGTCGTTATGAAAGAACAAGCAGATGTGGATCCTATGATTTCTTGATGGGATTTCTGATGTCCAGCGGACTTGTGGTAACCATGGATAAGGTACATGCTAATTATTGAGAAACGTTGGGCGTGATTAGCAAGGCGTTATGGGGCTTATTTAGCTTGGTACTGGGTGGATGCATTCATTCTGATCCAGATGAGAATGTCATTCGACTTCCATTGCCTGAGCAATGAAAGTGCCGGCCCACCTTCACTTGCATTGTTGAATTGTATTTAAAGTTGTGTCTATCAAATAAGATATCCATAAGCATTTAAGTCGAGAAATGGTATTATACTAAAAAAATAAAAACAGCCGTCACAAGCTCAATTGGCATGCACAGCGAAATGATCCAAAACAAAATCGGGGTATGTTCTAAAAGGGAGTCAGATGAGGAGAGGAGCCTTTAGAAATTCATCATATCCCTGCCAAATAACGCTCTTTTTGCCCAATCCATTGCCAGCATGACTCGTGTTCTGAAGCTCACGCTCTGGGCAAAATAGATACTGCGCCATAGGTACACAGCCAGCAACCCTCCTCCCCAACTCAAGCCGTTGATATCAAACACCGCCGCGTTGCCAATATACGCTAGGCTACCGAGGTGCTTGTACTCAAAGGCACCGTACACAGACTCGTCCGTAGTTCCATAGTCGGCTGAGGCGGCGGCTTGTTTGTTGAATTTCTTACCCAGATACTGGCCCTGTTGATTTGCTCGCTGGGCAGTGGCGGGTAGGGAGGTCAACTTCGTGTCGATCTGTGAAAGGAGTTCGTGCAGTTCTTCAAAGTCCAGCGTGCCGCTTTGGTCTTTGTCGTATTGCTCGAATAGTCGGTCGAGCCTTCGAAGGTGGTTGGCAGCCTGTGGGAACCGCTTCTTCACGCGGGAGGCTACATCGCGCCATTCTTTGAAAGTGAGGTGGACTTTCTCCGGGTCGTGGCCTCTCTCCCACGCGTTCTTGCGGAGGAAGCTTACCAGGTGATCGGCCACGTTGTTTTGCACTGTGGAACAGTCGCCGATTGCATACACCTCCCCCATGGGAGCACCATTGAGTCGAAGATGAGTATCAGTTTCAAGGGCATGACGGTTATTCTGGGCCTCAATCTTCTTTGAAATTTTCTGACAGAAACTGGTTTGGGCTAGAGGGAATGGGTTAGCTCAAAGGCCGGTTTATAACCAAGCATTGCCACTTACAAACTCCAGTTGACCATAAGCAGAATCCCATAGGGATTTCCTTTACTACCGGTTTGCCATTTTCAAATTGCGTAAAGAGAATTTTATCAGGTTGTACCTCTTTCACTCTCGAACTAGTCAAGACTTCCACTTGGTCGTGGGCAAATCGTTGCTAGTCTTGAAATCAGATTAAGTCCATCACAAAGTCAACGGTAGTCTCATACCTCTGCGTAAAGAGAAACAGTTTCATCATAAGTGTTGAGGATGTGACTCCTGCTTTGGATTAGATGAACGGAGATCTCATTTCTCAGGATTTTAGGAAACGATCGGAACAAGTCTTCGTTCAGCATATCGAATAATTCTGCAGCAAATTCGACACCAGTCGGTCCACCCCCGCAGATTACGAAAGAAAGGAGCCGTTTTCTTTCGGCGTCGCTGGTCGTTGGCAGGCACGCGACTTCTAAATTCTGAAGTACTTTGTTCTTTATCTTCCGCGCGTCATCTATCGATTTCAAAAAATTGCAATGTTCGAGACCTTTCACGCCATGGGGATTCGTAGTCGACCCTGTTCATGAATTTTAGCGTACGAAAAGCCGTAGGTGGAAGAAAGTTGTTTCCTTACCGACTCCAATAACTAATTTGTCATAGGGAAGATAGAAGTTCTTCTTGGTGCCATTGCAATCAACTTGTGATACTTCCACAAGCCTCTCCGAGAAATCCACGTCAACTGCTTCAGCACGTAGAAAATGTCCTCGAACACGCTGTATGATTACACGGATAGGCTCAACCAAAGAGCGGAGCCCCAGAGTACCTACAGTCGCCGACGGCAGCATCGGAGTGAAAAGGAAGTAGTTGACTGGGGATACAACCGTGACATGGTAGTCTCCGGGGTTCAACGACTTCAGTAGAGCGACGCTACCCCATCCAGTCCCCAAAATGACAAGTTTCGGTTTATCCTTTTGGGCTTCCTTATCCCGTGAATCCCAGTCATCCACCAACTGATCCGCAATGGGCAGATTCTTTGGTCCACCTCGTCTCGGGCACAACGCTATTTCTGAGACCGGAACATCCTCGATGAGCGGGTTGTTGGAATAGGTGGAGGCATCGTAGACGAAGAAGGCAATAACAAAGGCGGTGCTGACTAGGGCAAACATGCCGCTGTATGCAAAGGCATTGAAAATATATCTTCGAATTCTGCTACGTGACTTCACCTTTCCTCCTTCTGCTGAGGATGCTTCGGTTGACGCATGGCGGACCCGCGCGGAAGAGGCGAGTCTCGAGGTAAGCGTACATCGGAGTCGCGGAGGAAACGAAACAACATTGGAGCAACGAGAGACATGTAAGGGACGGTTTGCGATTCGAGTGAAGGCACCGCACACCGGAGAAGATATGCAATTTATCCGGGTAGATTGTCTCTGTACTACTCTGCTAACCTGAAATGGGCCAGCTCGGCCTCTTAGCGGCAGGGAGAGCATGGTATCCAAGAAGGAAGAAGCATTGAGTGCTCAAGAAAGAAAAGAGAGACAGACAGAGAAGCAAGAGAAAAGAATGTGTGGCTTCTTGCAAGCTAAGCCATTTACTGACGGACAACACAGGCCGCTCATCTCAGAAGCTCGCAAGTTGTCGTCAAGTTCGAACCAAGGAGCTCGAACAAGGTTCCTGGCAGTTGCGCTGGCCCAACCATAAACTAACGATGTCATCAGGGAGCGCCAAGCGGGCCAAGAGGTCACGTGGAGTCAGGGGTTGTGGCTTGGTGTGGCGTCAAGCTCTGCCAAGCCCCTTGGCAATCAGTCTTGGCATCTGAAACAGTTTTCGAATGGGCGCATATTCCACGCATTAAAGGGAGAAGAAAGAGGTCAAGAAAGGAAGACGAACAGTTGATCTAGTAATAAAATAGCTATTAAATACAGAAAATGTAAACGAGAACTGCCGCCTAAATATGCACCCGCTGAGTACGCCAAAAGGATTCCTCAAAAAGTATGTATGAGAATACACACATTGCACATGGAAAGATATCCGTTTAATCAATCGCCAAATCCGATTGTCAACCCCCCTCCGCTCGCCCGTCCATATCCGCGATGAAGCATTTGCTCGAACTTCTATATCGCTTCCCATTTATAGTCAACGCCGCTGCCTTCTCCACTATCAAGTCAAAAATCGCCCTCATGTTCCGAGTCAGTGCCACCTCTCTTCTTGGAGCCTCGAGGACGGCCTTTCTGTCTCGGTCGCTTCGTCGCGTTGCCACTTGAAACTGAACTTCTTCGTTTGCTGGGCCTCGATCCATTGGTAGCGGCCAGCATTGCACTCATGTCCCCAAAATCTGCTGCGGAATCATTGGCATCCCGGTCATCATCGGCTGCAACTTTCAACTCGTCATCAATCGACATTAGAGTCGCAAACTCTCGGCATATGCTCATCATCCCTTCCGGAGTTTCCAAACAAAGCATATTTTGTGATATCGCATCCCATAGTCGTTCACCACCAATGCCTTGCACTTTCGTTAGAGCCTTACTGAGCTCTTTAGAACCCGCTTTACTTTCTTTGGGAAGCGTGTGGGAGCCGATACCATAAAGACGACGAAGGTAAGTCCGAGTCTCCCAAAGCATCGATAAAGTTGCTGCTGCAGCGGCCAGCTGTTTCAATGACTTCGGGTCGACTGGTTGCGGCTTCTGATCTGGCGCTGGCCCGTCTACTTGCATTTGCTCTTTTGAAGTATCAATTTTAACGGGAAATATGTCCGTGTCAATTGCATGAGCAACAGTAGTACCCGTCGACCCAACAATGCGCTCCATGCAGCTAACTGTAACAAGCAGTTCTCCTATTTGTGCATATTCAAAGTACGCCAGGTTCTGACACACAAATCTGGCTAACAGCAAATGTTCTGGTGGATTCGCACTCACGTCAAGTTCGCGGGGTTCAAAATCAACCTTCAAGCAAAGATTTGTCAAGAATTTTTTCTGATATTTGCTGTTACTTATCTTGATAATTTCAAAGAGCGGTGCCAACTTGGGTGTGAATGGACGGATTGAAGCCCCTGTTGAATCACCTACGACATCTCGCTGGTAATGGAACGCATCTTGAACGGCTCGCATATATTCTCGGTCAAACATCGACTCATGCTGCTGGTGAAGCATTTTGTGGGTTTCAAACGCGATTTCGGCAACCCTTGCATTGGGAGAGGTTTCCAAGGCGACAAGGACACCAGCACATTCTTTCGGGTGAATGAGACCCTGTCGATTTATACTTGCAATTAACTCAATTGCAGTCAAAGCATGCGAATCTTCCTTTGAGAGAGCCGCATGGAGCATTTGCTGCAGAAAGTGCTGGGCAATCAACGCTGCTGCCCCATCATTCTCGTTCGCTCTCAAGGAACCCCCAAGGCGCGTAGAGTCTTCACTATCACCATTCGTATCCCTAGTTTGAATCAATTTCTCGGCCTTTCCTTCATGAATAGAAAAAAATGCCAGGAATCCTTTCAAAACGATGTTTTGCAAATCTGCACTGTCTTCTTCGAACGCAGACGTGAATGCAGCCTTGGCTGGTTCTCGGTTATATTGTGCTGGCCATGTTTCACAAATCGCACCCAAACTCTCGAGAGCCATTACCCTTAATTCCCGAGGATATTTAGATGACGCAAATGGCGAAATAAAATCGACCATCAAACTAGCCACGGAGGTCGCCTTCATGTGAGGAAAAGCGTGCAAGAAAAAGGCCAGAAACGATTCCAGATCACAATGTTTCCCAACACAACCGGCAATCCGGATATAGCTCCTAACTCGTCCAAGTGCATCGGTGTTTGCCGACTGGTCTAAATTGGCATTTGCAGCTTGGTTAATACCTTTGAGCACAGAAATAGTGAGCTTCACCAAGCGTTCCGTGTTGTGTAAAACACCGTTTATTGTCCAAAGGCATGCCATAACCTCATTAAGTTCTGTTCGTGCCAACTTCGACACGCTCTTGAAAAGATCGTTTTGTATATCTTTAAGCAAGGTGTTATGCGATGTTGACAGATATGGTAAAACGCAACGGTAAATAACAACGACGGATCGGAATAAGATCAGTTCATCAGCGCTAGATAAGTGGCCGATGTACGGATGCAGGGTTTCGAGCTGATCTGGGGTAAATAGTTTCGCGCTCGCTTTCGCAAAAACCGTAATGGTTTGCAATAGTGATTGCAGCGTTCTTTTTTCTGTGTTCTCCGAATCATGCACAATACGGTCAAACATGGTAGCGACTATAGCCTTGCAGGCACTGAAATTCAACAAGGAGGATTTCGTGTCGGCGGAAAGTTGACGCTTGATGAATGCCTCAAACGTCGCAATAACACCTTCGTTCCTCCGTACTGACCCCACAATAAGGTCCATCAGATTCTCCAGTGAAACCTTGGATTGCGGGGTGCCCTGAGCTAATTCAGTGATTGACGAGTGTAACGGTGAAAACCACATTTCTTCCAGAGCTTGACGCGCTTGAATGGCTATGCTGCTTTCGTGATCTGTAACTCGTAAGAGCAATTGCTCGATGATGGCCAGTTTTAATTCTTGATTGGCTGTCTGCACATAGACATCTTTCATTAGCCCAATAGATCGCTTTCTGACACCAACAGTTGGGTCGGAAGAACAAGCTAAAATGGCATGACAGCAATTCTCCTCAAGTGCGGGTTTTAGAAACATGCATTTTGCAATTAGACTAAGAGCCGAGTCGCGGACCATAGGCGACGAATCGTTTGCGCATCTGAGAATCAAAGCCATGACTGATTCGTCCCGGTCAAGCAAGCTGGAATCCCGTTCAAGCATATGGATGACGCTCTTCAAGCTCCTGCTTCTGACTTTTGCCTGGTCACTCGTTATTGAATTAAGAAGTACCTTGACAATGGTATCGAACCCCTTGCAAAAACCGCTATTCAGGATTATGATGAAGTAGGCAAAACGAGCTTGCTGAGTCGAGATGCGATCAAATGCACTAGCAAAAGTACGGTCAGGGGCTGAGTTGCACGATGGATCGATTTTCACATACCTGTTTGTCTCCAGCCATTTTGGATTGGAAAGAACATGATTCAGAGTTTTGGCTATTTTATGAGCACTCTGCGTATTTTGGGTTGTGTCGCCCTGGGCTGAATTCTCAAAACCGCTGCACACCATTTTTGCCCATTGCGATAAAAGATAACCTCGAGCGCTAGAAAGCTGCCAGCCGCCAAGGTCCCTCTCCTCCAAAAATTCAAGAGTCATTCGGTAAGGCCCGTCCAGGGCTATGATGTCTTGGATGTGTAAGGCGCGACTTGAATAGTCATCGAACAGGTGTCGAAGATGGTCTGTCAGGTCAGCGTTCCTATCTTCGAGGGCATTGTTCATGTGTTGCGCAGTGGAGGTCAGGTCCGAGATGGCAGAGCCCATCCAGCCAAGTAACTCAAGCGACATATTTTTTGCATTAGCTGTGCTTTTGTCATGGTCCGCAATGGTGATCATTTGCGATGCGAGCACCCTTAGGATCAACTCCGCCCCGGGCCAGTCAGTAGAACCTAATACGCTTATCAAATCCTCAGTGAAAAGGTCTAAAAGATTTCGATAAGGCTGATCTCCTGTTTTTGTAGAGGTCATCGCCCGTTGGACGATGAATTTTGTCACATATTGTGCACTATGAATAGCATTGTCATACAGTGGGCCAACTTGCTTTGACAGCTGATTTAGTGGCGATATGGTCTTCTCACTTTCACTCTCGGCATCATCGTCATCCTCATCGTCCGATTCCTCTGATCCATCGGCTCCATTTGATGACCTGTGCAAAGAAGCTTTCGCTGCTGCCGGCCGAGACGAAGATTGTTGAAGGGCGGTTGTTTGGACAAGCTGGATCACCAATGCAGAAAGGAGTTGAATACTCTTTCCGTCAATAAGTTTAAATTGCCGCGCGCTTTGCCTGTTTGACGGCAGTTTTTCTAGAGACACAAGGATTTCATCGAGAATAAATGCACGCTGATCGGGATACTTTGCAAAGATCCTGGCGAGCACATCCATAGCAGCTCGTCTTGAAGCTTCGTATTTTTGTACTCCTATTGCGGATTCTTTGTCGCTAGGAGCATTTCCAACGAATATAAGTCTCACAGCAAGAAACTCCATTGCAGTAATAGGCCCTTCTGCGAGGTCAACGTTCGAAAGAAACACAGCAAGTCGTGACAGTACTCTCTTTGCTTGGTGTATTACATTCGAAATGATTTGTTTGCGAGCAGAAAAGACATTGAACAGTGCGGAATCCTTGCCATTTGCTCGGCATTCAACGACGGGAATGATGCAATGATCAAAAACTTGACCGAGGGCGGTTGGAATCGCTTGAATTAGATCTTCAGGACATAGATCTTTTGTATTTTGGTTCCCCGGCATAGTTTGAAGTAGGGTTAATATTGTCAGCAATGTGTTTTGGGCATCTTCCAGTTGTTTAATCCACCTTTCGATGTCGGCATCTGATGGTGGGCTTTCTAACTTGAAGTCTGCTGCTTGAGCAGCCATAACCGGAGCTTCACATAATTTTTGAACTCGCTTTATGTATTCGGTGGGAATATCGCCCAATCGCCGATAATCCGACACTCTTTGGAGGGCTTTCGAAAGGGCTCCGTGAGTTTCCGAGGAAAGAACAGGGCCAAGGTCATCAATAGTATCTGGAAATCTAAAGAACTTTCCGCCTGGTTGAGTTTCTAGAGGCGTATCTGGCAGTAGATGTTCTTCTGCCTCAAATATTTCATGTAGAAGACCTTGAAGTTTGACGAGCGCGGTGTCCGAAAGTTCTTTTTGGTCTCTGAGGGGCAAAGAGTCCTGTTTCTCTTCATTGTGAAAATCAAGTTTCCTGCGCTTCGCTGATCCCTCATTAGATATGTATTTGAACTCATCTATTTTAGAAGATGGAGATAGCCCTGGAATGATGACCATGGGTTTCATCAGTTTGTCCGATTGTTGGTTAGAAAACACAGATTGTTGGCGCATATGAACGTCTTGATTGGCAGAGTATGGCGGTTTCGAAGAGGAGAGAGGAGTGGGGAAGGCTTTCGAAGACTGGTGCTGCTTTGTGGAGCTTGGGGTGGCCGGGTTTGAATCTATAAAATCCCTTAAGGTGAGATATTTCACTTCCAAACATCAGGGGTTGTGATAACAAACAGTGATAGGATGGATCCGTAGAATCAAATATTAGCTTTGCAAATGGCCCTAGCTGACTGCGACCTAGAGAGTCGATATTCTGTCGGGAAGGGGAGTCGGCACGAAAAGAGGAAGGGTATTTAAAGTCGCTATGATAGCCGTAAGTCAAAGGAGTCAGCAGAGTGATAAGATGGGCAACGTACAAATCTGTCAAGCTGTCCTGCTTCAAGAGTTGATGTAGGTATTCACGAGCAGTCTCAAGGCGGGTCGACTCGCCCGAGCCAGAGCTTGCCTGCGTCTCGTTATCCAAGCTATCAATGATCATTCCAGCAAGCTGGCTATCATAAGGGCGAGGCCAGCCCGTAAGTGAAGGCCGGCCGACATCTGGACGCACGATAGAGTCTAGAGGGATAAGCGAAGATTCTGTTTAGGGATGAGAATGAGCTTCCGTGGGCCATCATACCAAGTCCAAATACCGGAGCGGTGGTCATAGGAGAGTACTGCAACGCTTCATCCACGGAAAGCGGTCGGGGGAGCCGTTGGGACGCATTCGAGCTGGCGCCATTGCCCTGAATGACCACTTCCAGCACCGGTTGGCGATGCTGCTGCATGATGGCAGAATTGACCGCCAGATATGACTATCAGGAAGAAGTAAGAAAAGGCAGGACCGGCAACTTTATACCGTGCATGGCTCGGTGCATGTCAGACAAGCAAGTTGTTCTCATTCTCGTGGTTCAAATAATGGAATTTCGGGTTTGCCGTAGGGGTTAAAGACACCCAAGGTTCTGGCATTCGCAGGCAGCTCTGCCGCCGCCGGAAGCGCTAGTGAGATATTTATTTGCGAACCCGCTTGGACACCCCAGGAACCTTTTTTTCTTTTTTCTGCCGCTTCTTTGGCAGGCTTCGGCAACAACTCGTTCCTAGAATTCTACATCTAATCCTTCATTACATTCATTTTATTTTTTCATTATGTCGGCGATTAGGTCGTTGATCTTCTGTGTGGCTTGCGGCAATCTCCTCAATGAATCAACTGGAGATGAAAATACAATCTTGGTCTGTGACATATGTGGAACGAAAAATCGAGGTACAGTGTCTTTTCTTTTACTTGGACCTTTGAGAAAACCAATGCCTTTCTCAGTTTGTACTGAACGACGACTGACCTTTTGATATTCTCGTCCAGACATTGCACCAAAAACCATCGTTTCAGAATCCAAACCGAACACATTCCCTTCTGCGCTAAGGTCAAAAAGATCCGCTGTTCGAACACTGACTGCCGAAGATCAAAAAAGAGACGCAGTCATTGAATACACCTGTCCAGAATGCGGGCGGCCAGAGATGTGGTATCATACGTTACAGCTGCGTAGTGCTGACGAAGGAACAACTGTCTTTTACTCATGCGAATGCGGGCATAAGTGAGTTGCATTCAACGCGTGCATGCAGTCGTCTGAAGAGAGTGCTAATGATTGGCTTTTGGTCCAGGTTTAATTCAAACAACTGAAAAGTCAACTAGTCTATATCGAATTCTATTCAATATTGGATGACGGCATTGTGATCATAGCTGGGATACAAGAATAACCAATTCATGCCGCAACTGGCTGCTCCAGCAATGTATATTCCTGATCTCCGCTTTTTTCATATTCCGCCATGTCGAGTGCGACAATGATGCTATCCCTCACCACCTTTTCCGGGTCATTGAGAAATTTCTTCAATGTTTCTTCCACACCTTCCTCCGCACCCAGACTTCCAAGGGCTTCAGCAGCCTCGTGACGGACCATACCGACTTCCTTTTCGTCGCTCAAAGTGGCCACAAGGCTGGGGATACTGGCAGGGTGGGAAAGTTGGCCGAAGACAAAAGCTATTTCGTGTCTGAAGAGCGCGGAACGATCCTGAAACCCTTCTGCCAATGCTTGAATCGCCGGAACTGCTGTAGGAAGGTCTGGAGGAGAGCAAAGGTCGCGTAATGCAAACATGGCGCGGTATCTCTTGAAGAGCGGCAAATTTGAATCAAGCAGGATCTGTTTAAGTTTGGGAATGGATCGTTCGGCGCTGGAGAGTGGAAGAGGAGGGGCAGGATCAATGGATGTAAAGTCACTTGAATTGAATTAGAAGATACAAGCAAAATAATTTTCGGGATTGTGTTACCTCTGTTTTAGTTTCTCAGATTCGTTGTCCTTAGATGTTTCCCATATTATTCTGTCAACCGCGATATCACATGTCTCGCGGACCACCTCCTCTTCAGAGCCGTCATCTCGCATGCGTCGTAGGATCTCAAGGCTCCCAACATCTCCTAAAGCTCCCAGGGCTTCCGCTGCTTCATGTCGGCACATGGCATCCTCCTCTCGGTCTTCAAGAACTTTGCGGAGGTGCGGGACAGTGTCCAGGTTTTTAGTTTGTCCAAGACAATATGCAAGCTCATGTTTAAGTAACGCTGACGGAGAGGAAAACGCAGCAGCAATTGCTTCGATAGCCGGAAGGGTATCCTCTGTTGGTGGCTTTGATGAAGCAAGATGTTTGAGAGAGAATAGGGCGCGGAATCGCTGCGCTAGAGGGGATGATTCTGAAGTAAGAATATGTCGCAGATACTTAACAGAATCCTTCGAATCACCATCATGTTGAGTAGTATCGGCAGTAGCTGATGCCATCTTTGATTTGACTAAAAAGGGAAATCGTGAATCCTATGCTTTGACGAGAAAAGACTACGGGCCAGGAACCAAGAGGGGCTTTTTTAGGCTGATAAAAAGATCAGCGGATCTGATAAGATTTTCGATAACGGCTGACTAAAATCTTGGCAAGCCAGGTCAGGAGACGGAACAACATGTACCTACTAGGTACCTCATCCCATCGGCGGAAGCATCAGAGGAGTGGACATCTCTGGTAGGTAGAGAAACCATTTCTATGGAAATAGACAGCTTGAGCATGACCATCGGAATTGTAATAGAGGATCGCATTCGGCGTTGTCTCCGGTGTCTGCTCAATACAGGCGCGAGAGCGGACGCGAGCCCTATGTCTTCCGAATCAAATACAAGCGAAGTGAAATACACGATATGGACGAACCCCAAGAGAAAGAAGTAAGCCTGTTGGTAAACTGTACATTGGGGTAACTGGCAAAAATCTAGGCATTTTACTTGGTTCTGATGTGCTTGAGCTTCTTGGGCGAATGCAAGAAATTGTTTGCATAGGCCTTCGGGTGGAAAGCCCGCTCATTCGGTTCCTGAACAAAATATTCATACCCTTGTTTTTCAGCGAAACGAATTGCGTCCTCTTTAGATTTGAAGTTCATATGGGTTCCTTGCACCGCATCTGCTGTGGATTGCCACCCCATCAGGGGATTTTCCCAACGGTGGCCCTTCGACAAAACATCCCAGTCCATTCTCCATTGATGACCGTGCCAAGTACCGGATTGTGTAGCAGGTTTCGCGGGTTGATAGATTCTGCCGGATGTTAGTGCCTGCGTAGGGTATAAAGTTAAGATTTCCGTACCTAACAGTTCGAGCTTGAAGGTCGGTAGGTGCACCTGATAGCACAGCTGCAGCAACCACATCACCGGGCTCACTACCATCCATCACTCGTTTTGGAACAGGCGAGAATGTGCTGATTCGTCTGCTTAGCTGTCGAAACGGTGAGTTCAGGCTAGGGGTGTCTTACGAGGTAGCTTGGTCAACGGTTGCGTTATAATCGGGTTGATGACGGGCCATAGCCTCTGACGGGGATTCCTTCCGAATCATTGAACCACCTTTTGGTACTGCTGTCGGGGCGTCCTCCGGACTCGTCTTTGGTGCCTTCTCATCGGCTTGACGTGCTGTCGAAGAACTGACATAGCGCGCATTGACAGGGCAGGCTAACCTCGCTACCCGCGCGCAGCTTGCGCTTATATTAGTTATTCTCCCTGATCGTAGCAAGATCATTTTGAAGAGTTGACTAATCGTGAATAGAAATAGGACGTCGGTTCAATATTGTGATGTTGGTCAAACGTCAAATGCTGGACATGCGGATCCAAATACGGTTAGCGCGAAAATGCCTCCACGCATCTTCGTTCCGATAAACCCCAAGTTCAGCACAGAAGGCCAATCGACCGACACTTGAGGAAGTCATCGCTTTGGTTCAATTGTTGAGAACTGCTAGGTACGCTACTGTTGCGCTTGCTACATTTTTTTACCTGGCTATTAACCGCTTCAAACCTTACCAGATTATTCACGATGAGCCACGTCGTTCGTCGAGGGATTTCAACCCTCATTCCCCCAAAGGTAAGCCGGAATCCATCCATTTTCAAAACCGAAAAAAAATCGGGCGTTGCTAACTTGTCAATTAGATTGCATCTCCTTCCGTACGTTTCCTAACCCAATCTTTCTCTGCCGACTCTTGCGCTCTATCCCAGATACAAGTTCCTTCGACACTTCGCTTATAACTAACACTTATCGAAGGCAATCGGAGCCGCAAAAGATGCCGCTCGTATGGAGCGTGTTGGCAGTTTTTACGGAAGGCTTCCTCGGGGTCCTGCCCCTGAAGTGAAACCTTCCGGCTTCATTGCACGCTATCAAGCTAAGCACTTTGGCAAGAAGCCTACCGCAAAGCGTACGTTTTGGGTTCAGGCTGCTGTCCTGGATTAGCCTACTGCCTGCACCCCGGATTGATAGATATTCGAAGCTAATTGAACATGATAATAGCACTTATACACATCATTGTGGGGTTGACACTTCTGGGCTACAGCATCCAATACATCACACATCTCCGTACGTTTTCCCTTCTTTTTCTAGTCGCAGCGTGGTCTGTTACTAAACCAGCTCTAGGTCACCACAAGAACAACGCCCACTGAACCTTTCATATTCAGCATCATAGAAAACTGGTGGAAGTGTGTACATATAGCATAGAAATGAATTGATTTGAAGTGATATATCCTGCTTTATTATATATTTCGTGTATGGATAAAGCTAGGTTCGGTGTGAGTTTGGAGCTGATTTAGGATAGCAAAACAGCAAGATAATTTACCTGGATATCAGAACACATCTTCGGGGCTTAGAATGTTGTTTCGAGTTTATAATAAGAATGGGTTTGGCTGGCAATCCTTTATCCAATGAACCGCGAGGCACAGCACAGAAAAGTGAGGAATTTGCCGCTAGCCCAATTTGGACATGATAGCTTGGCCACACGTCTACTCCTTCAACCAACCTTTGCTCTCGCATCTTCTCTAACTCTACTGAATCTCCTTAAAACACCGGACAGTCATACCGGGCTGTTGAATCCAATCCTTATTTCATTTGTTAGCTTGACTATTCCCTATTCTGACCCTCTGTTGCGTCGCCACTCTTGTCTTCCCGCTTTTGCGTTCACAAACGGCCACAGGTTAAGGCAGCCTGAACTCAACTACGTGCTTCATCGTGGCGGAATTCAGTTACTGATTAGAAGTAAGTTTTAAATACATATTTTATCGTATTCTTCGTTGCTTATGAGCGTCTCCTTCTGGGATTTGCACCTCTAGCGATATTTTCAAACTCTTCCGAAGCTAATCCATTGATTTAATAGCCATAGAACATTGTTATGGCAGAGCAGAGTAGCCACGATGTGGTAAACCAAACCCGGTCGGGCGGCGACCTATCGCCTTCCGACGTTCCTGCGAGCAAACCCGACCAAGACACAACTGGAGAGGATGGGGTGGATGTACAGACTCTTGATAAGAAGCATCAGAGGCAGCAAGATACCACTACAGTATCGCAGGACAAACCGGATGGGGAAAGTATGCAAAAAGTTCACCACTTCAACGATCGCTCTCCGCTGAAACACGATACTGTGAGTAGCTTCAGAGCTCCTGAGTTGGTTTATTCGCCATGATGTCGCTGACTACGACTCCAGGACGCTCTCTCGACAGATTTATCCACACAAGGTAACATAACAACAACTACAAAAAGACCCGAAACGAACGGAGTTGAGTCAGACTCTCTGCTGGGAGGTTACGACACATCTCACAATCAGCTTGGGGATGGAAGCGGGGGCTCCGATACAGACGCCAGTCGGAGTGATATACGATCATTGTCGAAGGATAGCACCCAGCACTCGCGTACAAGCTCCGTTAAAAGACCTGCATCCTTCAAACCGGTATCCTTTGCGAAGTTTTCTGTAACGAAATCACCAGGTATCGCTGCGACTTCTAAGTCTACTACTGAGCAAGGTACGATCCAGCATGGTAACTTCCAAAATTTGGAGGGACGCGGCTAAACAACTCGCAGCTCCCTTTTCTACTTCAAACATGCCAACTACACCTGCACTTCAGGCTTCCAGGCCCCGTCTAGTTGCCAAGTCAACAAGCAGCATGCGCGACTTGACCCCGAGGACTGTCGGCGGCAGTGGTAGGAATGGATCCGGAGCACCTGATGCCAACCAAGTTTGGAATAAAAATCGACGTAAGATAATTAGTTACACTCGATTTATTAATAATGGTATTGATTAAAGATAATCTAGCTGTCCAGCCGCCCCCAACGAAACACCTCACGGACGAAGAACTAAAGCAACAGTATGGCATACACATGACTTCCCGCATTCAAGCCGATGGAGATGACGGCAAGGAAGCGAAATGGGCGGATATTGACGATGACGAGGATGACTGGGCACCGGAAACGATTGAATGGAATGATGGCACCAAGATTGATTTGACTCAGGCTGAAAATCCCCCCGTCGCAAGCCAGGCCAAAGTGGAAGCTCAAGGCGTCGCACGATCGGGCCCAATAATAGACAAGAAAATCGCCGAGCGCGGGGATTCCAAAACTCTTACTTCGAAGTTAAGCTCACTTGGCCCGAATGCTACGATTCTTAAACTTGGAGCGAATACAGAGAAAAATCAGGTCAGGTTAGGCGGTGATTTTGTCAAAGGGATTGACAAAGACAACATTCCTTCCAAAGGGCCCGTCCCCCCAACGAAGTCCCCTTGGGCTCCATTACCTCCAATTGACAAAGTTCCCCCAGTTCCAGCTAATCTTCCGTCTCAGCCACAAAGACAATCGCGTTTCTTCCAAAGCGAACATGGCGGTGCAGAGCTCCCGCCACCTCCACCAGTCCCAGCTAAGGAGATAGCAGCAGATGATTTCAACCGTTCTTGGAGGGACACTCAATCAGCAGCGCCCCGGGAGCTTTATAACTCCCAATCCGGTCGCTATGAGCCTGTATCGGAAATGCGCCGAGGGCAGTACAGGAACGAAGCTCATTTCCGTCCATCAACTTTGCTTCAGAGGCCAAATCATCATGAACAGTCCGGCCTTGCCGAGCCTTCGCCGGCGTTCCAGACGAATCGAATGAGTATGTCTCAAGAAACCAATTCATGGAATCGTCGTCGCGCGTCATCCAACATTAGTGGAGGTAGCGGAGTCATGGGTCGACGGTTATCGATGAGCAAGCCAGATCTCAGTCACAGGAACCAAGATCTTCCACCGCCACGGCGAGGTTCTCAACAAAACGAGCGATCTACGTCTCGCGGACCATATCAAAAGAGTCCATATGTTCCCAGAGGGCCTTCTCCATCCCGCCAGCCTGCACAAAATACTCCGAATGTCCTTCCATCATCGCATTACGCCCCGCCCGGTCCCCATGCTGGTCTTGCTCAACAAACTCTGATGGACCCTACACTTTCGCAAATGCCCCCTATGGAAGATCCTATCGCGATGCAACAGCGGATCATGCGTGAGAAGCGAGAGATGGCAAGGCAACGAAGGCTAGAGGAAGAAGCAAAAGAGGAGGCTGCAAAGCAAGAGCGAATTAGGTTAAAGCTTGAAGCTATGGGTCCGCCTCCGTCAGAAAAAAAAGAGCTTCCACCGCCATTGGAACCTGTGAAACAACCCTTCGCGGCTCAGTCGCCACCGAAACCTCCAGTCCCTGAACCCAGCGGAGAGCCTAAACAGTATGGGATGATGAAGGTCCACCCCCCTGAACCAATGAAGAAATTAATTCCGGCAAGTGAAAGGTTCGATTTTAAGGCCGATCTTTCCAGCTCTCAAGGTCATCAATCATCGTCGCCCCGAGATTCCAAATTTGAATTAGCGAGGTCCACTGGACCACCTTCGTCCATCAACGGTGTTCGTGCCTCAACTGAGGTGGCTACTGGGCAAATGCCCGATCCTCAGCAGGACGTGTCCGGTGACCAAAACTTGACCTGGAAGGGACCAATACCGGCAACTGGTTCTTATTCATCGTGGTCCGGTACGAAGATCGGGGCTCACACCTCTGCCGGCAACCTGTGGGGTCCGCCAAATAATGACAAAGCGTTGGGCAACGGCACTTTCGATAAAAACCTCACTGGATTTCCTGCAAGGGACATCTCATCCCATGGATCGCTTTTATTGTCAGACCAACCACCCATCGGTCCTCCACCGCCTGGCGCGGAAAAGGTAGGCACTTCCGAACGTGTTAATCAACATCTGCCTGGAGCCCCGAAGAGTATGGCTGCCGATAATCGCGCTTCATCATCTCCTTTACCTTCACCTGAGCAGAGACCGGGCCGTTTGCCACCTGCTGAGACTTTTAAATCGATCCCTCACCCAGGCCCTATTGCGCCGCCTTCTACATACAATCAAGGACAACGCTGGCAACAGAACCAGTTTCCTCGTCGTCCGGAAGAAACCGCAGGCTGGAACAATTTCCATCTTGTTGCGAGGAAAGCCGAGGTGGAAGAAAATGAACGATTCCATCGGGAGCTCCAGATTAGGCGTGACGAAGAGGCCCGAACCGGTGTGAAGCCCGCATTACAAGTCACGTTTGATGAAACGTGGCGACAGGTAAAAGCGGGAGAAGATCCTGGCCAACGCAACATCGTGACAGTCACTAAAAGGGCCACTGACAAAACGACACCACTTTCTCCTCTGCATGGTCTTGAACCTGTCGACGGTCTTCCCTTTTCAGACCCAAATTCCAATGCTGGAACCACAGCTCGAGGCTCCCGCTTTTTCCCTCATGTTTCCGACCAAAGTAGACGATCATCAGATAGAGACGACGTCGAAACTCGTAGCCCCTCCCCGCCGCCTCCCGAAGAGATTTCGAGCCATCCAGTATTTACCGCCGATTATCCACGACCTCTGGTGCATTTACCAGGTCCAAAACCACGAGTCAGGCTCCCACCGCGCAGCTCACCTCCATCACCACCTCCTGCTGCTACATTTGCGTCAATGGTTGTTTCTGGTCCGCCTCCTCGTGGTTCTCAGCCTATTGCGAGCACTGCAACTTGGCAAGATCGTTTTAATGGATTATTTGGTAAGAAAGCCTCGCAGGTTTCAGAACCGAAAAAGAATGTCCTCGCTGTTGCATCGGCAACAAAAGAACCTCTTGAGGTTTTACCTGGCGCCTCGGCTGCTGCCGTGTCACTTCCTCAATATGACGATGTAGAATCCATTCAGGACGCAGGAAAACTGGTTTCGAAAGAGGTAGAGGACGAAGAAGCCATATTTGAAGATCGTGAAGCCGGATCTCTCCCTGTTGTGAAAGTTCCACACATGGCACCGAAAGCAGCTTGGCAGCCAGCATTGCCCCCGTCGCACCAGCGCCTCCGGTCCCGATTCCAAAGACCCGTTCAAGTTCACAGCATCGAGCCATATGTTTTTAGCCCAGTCGACAGGAGCAATCCCGGTGCCATTACGATAATAATCCATTTGCCAGGCCACGAACTTTTAAAGTCGCTCACATTGAACGGCAAGGATGGTGCCAGTGGTGGGGCTAATCAACCTCGCCAACGCCCTCAGAATTTTAAACATCGTAGGGGTGCGAAGTCGCGAGAAACCTCAGGGACATATCACCCCTCTCAGCCTCCCAAGAAGATTACACCTACTTCCGGGTCCCCACGACCACACTCCGGGCATGCAGGTGGTAATTGGGCATCACGTGTAGCTGGTACCGCAGTTTGAGGATCTTTCTACTCGGACTTGAAAACGATCGATCTTGAATCTAAATTTATTGTACGGCTTGGTTACCTTTGGGTCGAACTGGTAGGGATTAACAGGTTTGAACTTTGAAGTCTTTCGGGGGGCGTTGAGCACGATTTTCCGTTTTCACACTACATCTGATTCATCTACTTTTTTTCCCACTCTCTTCCCATCGTGATTCTTCTGTCTTAGCAACCTTGATTCTTCACTCAAAGATGCGATCCCTTTGACAATCGTTAATGTATTCACTCATAAACTTAGCACGCCTCTCGTGTTAAGATTCTCTACGGGTTTGCGAACTGGTGGTTGCTTCCTGACTTCCTAGTCCCAATTGTAATCATTTCCCTTGTTCGCCCCAAGCCATTCCGCAATGTTATTGGTATCAGCGCCTGCTGGGCGACTTGTTGATGACAATACTGACACTGGGGCATCTGACATTATTAGCTCCATTTACCATTATCAATTGCGTGGCTGCGTTCTCCATGAATGTTTTGTAATGTCGCTCACCTTTTGGAATTCCAATGAAATGGAAAGGTCCTTGATCTTACACTGGTCTCAGGAAGAATTGAATCTAATTCTTTTGATGCACTCGCTGTTCAGTAATCGGAAACACTCATACTAGCTTTCTGATGAATTTGTAAAACTACCTTCCCTATTAAGGACGTTGGAAACTGCTGTGGTTCAAAACCGGCCTCTCAAAACTCTACTGGTGTTACAGGATTCGTAAAGGGAATATTCAGAAAAGCATCGAAAACCATCAATGTCAGCGGGGTGGGACAAGAGCGCCAGCCCAGCGCATAATTAACTAGAAATATTCATCGCTGCAAAAGAAAGGCTGAACACCCGCATGCCAAACAAATTTAGGGGAAGGAAACTCGTAACAGATCATTGTAAAGTTAAAAATGGAGATTCTACCAGTTCCACGTCCGGCTTGATGCAGTGAAAACTGGCGGTTTCCATTGAAGCCGTGAAGCGTCTATTTTACGCGAGCCTTTAGCTTGCTCCTTTGCTAGACGCTTAGTATGTTGTTCGGCGATTGCGTCGTTGAGGATGATTACCCAATTGCCTTTCTGTGTAAAATATCAGTAACGGTGTCCAGACCGAATGGCCGAGTTCGAGATAAGAAGAGAAAAATCGTAAGGATGACCAAAGAAGGGGTGGCGATACTTACATTGTATCTGAGAAGATTCAATACGACCAATGTCTCATGGACGTCCTTCTCTGTCATGCCACTTAAGCTTGCCAACTCGCTTTCGCTAATGGCTTCCCGATCTGGTTCCAGGAGGAGTTCGACCAGCGTTTCTCTCCAGTATTGCCGATAACCGAGAAGACCAAGATCACTCAGAGGCTTCTCGGGAGAACCTAATTTGCCTTCTCGTTTGCTGAGTTCGTAACTAAAAGCGATAAGAAGTCTACCGTATCCGCGACGTTGATACTGTGGCAGCGTAAGAATACATGCGACATTGTAGCCCTCTGCCGATTCTTTCTCCTTGGAAAAGTAGCCCACTAGATGACAACCGTGGGCATCTCGTGTGGTCATGCAGTAGAACAAGAACGGATCGACGTCATAGTAGAGCGTTTTGTGATCTAGGAATAGTTTGCTCAGCAAGCACAGATTTCGACACCACGTTCGCTGCCGACGACCGTCCACTTCGAAGAAAGATACGTTGTCATCACGGTAAATCTCATTGCCTGGTGGGTGAACAAGAGTACATTTGGACCGGTGCCTTTCAAATGCACGTTGATCATCGAAATAGCTCAGACAGAATTCATCGATGAAGATCATGTCAGCGTCACTGAACGAAGCCGGATACGGCGAAAAATACCACGGCTCTATCTCGTATTTGCCCATCTGTACGCGACCCAAGTTTCGCACACGATGGATCTCTGTGGGGTTCTGTGTCATACTCCCGCCCGTCCTCAGCTTCTCGATTTCTTCTTGACGAACGGCTGCTTCAGCTGCTTTTTCTGCTTCTTCATTTATTACGGCTTTGACTTCGGCTTCCGCAGCGTCAACCATGTCCACATCTTCAAGTTCCAGTTCCAGTTGAGGAGTACCAACTCCCGAGATGCCCTCGCCGGGGAGCAGAGGGATGCTAAATGGAGTTCCATCGTCTCGATTCTCCTTGCCGCCGGCTTTGGACAGCTTGGACGATTTGCTGATGTTCAGATTCTTGCCTGCTAAAAGATCTGGGGTCGAGGAGACATCTCGGCTCGGTTGTCGCGGTCGCTTGAGTGCATTCTTGGGCTGAGCTTTGGTTGCAGCAGCGCCTGTAACTTTCTTCCGTTCCGGCTTCTCAGGCAGAGGCCATTCCACCTCTTTCGTCAAGTCTATCCGCGACGCGGACACCCACTCTGCAAGTCATGGTCAGCGATGATATAAACTAGCAATAGATCAGAACTAAATACGAACCGTCGAGGCGCTTATTGAAGTCAACGTAATGGACACTATTTCCAGCTGTTAGCACCGAGCGCCGTAAGGCTCAACAGGGTGGCAGGAAAGCCATACTAGAAGCTCGGCCCATCTTTGCGCTGTCTCATGGACAGAATCTCTGCTTTTCGATAATCGCCATCCTTTGCGAGTTATATTTTAGCGCCAGTGAACCAAAGGGTTGGTCACGTGTATCAACAACTGGGAAAAAGAGACTTCCGCTCACCTTCTCGACAAACGCCTTCACACCGATTCTGAACCAGATAATAAGTCAGTATTCAGTGATGACTTGTCAGAGTGAGAAGTAAATCCCGTGAAGGAGATGGGGGGAATAAAAAAAAATCACCTCAGTGTATTCAGGGTGGCCAGGCTCTTTTCGACCGGATCTGGCGTGCTGGGAGCCTCCTGCGACGCATCTCTGGCGCCCATGTTACTCGCCGGACAGCAATGTATGTAAAACTTACAAAAACCGAGATGAAAGATGCTGTTTGGGCAGAGCTTTTTGATGGATTTGTGGCTTTGATGGATGAGCGACGTTGATGGGCGTTCCTTCACATTGATTTTCTGATTTTCGCGCTTGGTCTGTTTTTTAACTTCTCATTGCCACTCACCAAACTTGAAACGGCATCATCAAAGGACTTTATCACCAGTTTGCTGACACAAACCACGTACTGGTATAAAACTAGACAAGCTAGGCAACAAACATAGCAGCAATGAGTCCTGACTACGGAGTACGCCCTATTCAAACACACATGCTGAAATAAATGACCCACGATTGCATATAACAAAAGAATGTTGCATCCTAGTACTCCGTACTTCACTATAATATACACCCCATAGTATACCTTCAATGCCATCCATTAATGCCGACAGCGTCGAGGGACTCCAGCTCCTCCTTTCGCTGCCTGTAAACCTCCTGAGCCTCGCGCTCCCGTCTAGCAACAAAGGTAGCATCCTGGCGAAGGCCCTTAACCCGTATTTGAACCGCAGAATCCTCTCCGATCTGCAACGTTTTGAACGCGTCCAAGTCAAATTTGGCTTTTTGTAGTGCCTCGCTTGCTTCCAGGATCTTATTCTTCAGTGTCTTCGCTCTGGCCTGATATCCACCATAATGCAATGCAACTTTCTTCTCTAGTTTGTTACCCTTTTCGGCAGTTTCCATTAACGTATTTTGGATGTTGTCAAATGCCGCAATCATATTTTGCTGCTGCGTCTCGAAGTTGTCATCGTCAGCGTACATTGAAAGCCCTGGAAGCACGGATGGTGACTCGTGTAGAGTTGCCCACGAGGCACCAAACTCGTCTTGCCAATGCTCCAGAAACTCAGCCGACGCCTCGGCTGTTATCTCCTCTCTGGCTTTGGCTAGATAATCATCATTCAACGATTCCCGTTTCGGTGCTTTCCCTTCAATACGCGTCCCTGGCAAAGGGAACTTGCGTGCATCGTGTGCAATCATAATCGCCATCTCTCTTACAATCATTTTCTTGATTGGATCATCAATTGCATCAACTTGTCTAATCAAAGTTCCAAGATCAAGCACCCGTGGTCGGGGGAGCCCACGTTGATAGACTTGGCTCTGCCGTTTAAATTCCGCTTTCGCCACCTTTTCAGCGGCAGCCTTATTTCTCCTATCCCGCTCCGCGGCATCCTCCTCAGAAAGAGCTTCTGTCACCGTTGGTTCAGGTTGCTCTGACGGTAATTCTTCAAGTTCCCATTCCGTCTCCTTCGGTTTAGGCAGGGAGCCGAGTTGCTGTCGGACTTGTCGACGTATGAAACTTTCCTGCATTTTCATCTCTCTTGGAGTACTGCCCACAGGGAGTCCCGTTTCTTTATTAATCATGAAATTATCCCTAGGTGTGCGCAATGGAGTTGCACCAGGGCCTGCCCGCATGGGAGTACCTCCAATCGTACCAGCGCCACCTTGGCGAAAAGGAGTCGCCATGGGATTTGGTGTGACCATCTGGTGCTTGCGTGGCGCAATGCCTTCAAACCCGGTTGAACCGCCGCCCTCGAGCAGAGGTGCATTTTCTCCGCCCAGTAGGGACGATTGGGTCTCCGTTAAAGCTCTGATATTTCGAATCTCGTTCGCTATCCGATCTTCTTCAGGAGGAGCCCTTGGCGTTCGAATCGGGGTGCCACCGATAATAGTGGAATAATTAGCTCTAAGACCTCGGGTTCCTTCGTTATCCTCATCTCCGACCATTCGACCCGCCCTCTCCCCAGCCATACCCATCTTCACGATCTCTTCGAGTTCAGTCTCGCTGACCTGCGGCGAAGGGAGGGTCAGCGCTCGCCGCTTGCTGCTTTGTTCTGCTTCCCGAATACGCTGCATCTGACCGGCTCTTGCAGCTGCGGCAAAAGCAGTTGATCCATTTTTATCATTCTTTTGTCGCTTTTTATCTTGTTCTTCATCTGGATCACCTTTTCGCTTATTCGCCAATTGCTGTTTTCTTGGGTCAAACATTTCCCTTTGTCGTTCATTCCGGGATTGTTCATCGAGCGTATCGTAAAATCCGGATACGGGTTGTTTCTCAAACGGAATATCTGCGTTATAATCCATTTGGCCCTTCTTCGTCGTGACTACCTTGATGTTGATTCCGGCATTTTTAAGCTCTCGCCGCTTTTGTAAAACCGCCAGCCGTCGTGATTCTTCCAACTGTCGCTCTCTAGCCTTGCGCTTCGCTTTCTTGCCTTGAGTGTTTGCGAGACGGGCACGAGCCTCGCTCAGCATTTCCTTTTCATCCTCGTCCAGGTCAATAGTATCAGGCCGAGCGGGTTTCGATTCGGGATCAGGATCTAGTTCTCCTGGGCTATATATCTAAGTCAGCGTCGCCAATAGCAAGGGGGAAAAAAGGAGAAAACAACAGCCGTTTAACATACCGTAACCTTCTAACATCATCAGCACTGGGTGCCGCAGTTTCACCACCAGCGGGTCCCCCAAGGCCCAGCTCATCAGACTCCCTCGCTTCCGCTTCATCTAAGAGTTTCTGGTATCTCTCCAAGCATTGTGTAGCAGTCCTTCCGACGATGGGCGCTATGGTCCTCCATTGGGTGGGCATCAACTTCGCAAGGTGAAGTAGCTTCTCATCTTCTTCCTTCGACCACTCAACTTTGCGAATAGCCGGGTCCAGCCATTCCGACCAGCGAGCCTTGCATTGCTTTGGAGTCTTGCGTGCAAGGAGAGAGGATACTCGAGCCCATTGATTCAACCCATATTTGGAGACAGCTACCTTGACGATCTCATCCTCGATATTGGTCCTAGGACAGCCAGTGTTGTCAGTGGCTGTTCATACCAGGTAGCATCAATAAGGAAAAGCGCATTGACATACCAAACACCTCCTTTAACGACGGGCATCTTGACGGCTCTCGCAGTATACCGGGGTTCGGTTTTCCGTGGGCGATGAAAGTCGATCTCGTCGTCGCGTTCTTTGAAAGGAAAGATAAACTGGCTGGCGTGGATTTTGACTCCTGGTTGTCTTGGCGCCGATTTATTGCCACGCACCACTCAGAGCCTCGCTCACTTGATCCAAAATTTTGAACTATCAACCAAAAACAGAAAAAGTTGCGGGCTGGATGAATATCGACAAAGTAGAGGCACAAGCACAATAAATGCTACGCCGGAATCAAATAACAATAATGGCGACGAATATTGAAGCGCCACGGCAATATAGCCAGCCCTCGAGAAAGGGTAAAAGAGCCTGGAGGAAGAACGTGGACGTCTCAGAGATTCATGAGGGGCTTCGACACCTTCGAGACGAAGAAATTCAAGGGTAAGTTGCTACGGACATGCTCAAAGTCGTATGTAGACGATAATCAGTTGCTAATTCTTCTTAGTGGTGTTCTTGCAGAAAAGCCTTCTGAAGATCTATTTGTGATCGATAAAATCGGATCAAAAGCACTCGAAAAACGAGCTTCGAAAGTCGCGAGACCGCTGAAAGCCGATGAGATTCTAGGTCTACGCTCCGCCATCGGTGCTGTGGATAGCCGGAAACGTCAAAGCTCCAAAGTTACAGATGGAATAACCGAACCGAAGAGTAAACGAACGAAAAAAGATTGGGTGACCAGAGACGAATGGCTACGGCTGAAAAAGGTTGCGGCAGAGGCAAACCCATTGAACCAGGATAGCCAACCAAGCGCCGCCTATGATCCGTGGGCAGAGAACTCAAGCGCGGTTACTTTGAAAGAGACTCTCGAGTTCGTGCCAAAGCCAAGGCCAATCGTTGTGCCTGCAACAATAAAGCACCCACCGATCTCCCTCGCAGCGAATGGCAAACCGATACCTTCAGTGAAAGCTCCTGGGGCTGGAATAAGCTATAACCCCACGTTCGAAGACTGGGATAAACTCCTGACAGAGGAAGGGATGAAGGAGGTAGAAGCGGAAAAACAGCGTTTGCTAGAAGAAAAGGAAGAGCAGGAACGACAGGCTCGAGTTGAGGCAGCCAAGGACGATGATGGTGAAGCTAAATCAGACGATGAGAGTGCATGGGAAGGCTTTGAAAGCGAGCACGAGGCACCTGAATGGTTGAAGAAAAAACGACCGGAGAGAAAAACGAAGGCCCAGAGGAATAAGGCTAAACGAAGGAAAGAAGCAGAACGAAAGGCGAAATGGGAAGCGAAACTGAAGAAGAGAGAAGAGCAAGCAGCCCAAATCAAAGCAATCATGAACGCCGTGAAAGCCAAGGAGGCCCAGAAGTTGAAGCAAAAAGAGGATGAATCCTCGGACGAGGGTGATGAACGGGTTTTGCGGAAAAGGCCGTTGGGCAGTAAACTCACGTATGCTCGCTCTAAGAACTTCTACCTTTTGAGAATTGTGCTAACGGCTATTGTAGAGTTCCTGAGAAGGCGCTTGAAGTAGTACTTCCCGAGGAACTACAAGATTCTCTCCGGCTTCTGAAGCCAGAAGGGAATTTTCTGGGCGACCGATTTCGAAGCCTGCTCGTACAAGGGAAGCTTGAAGCTCGAAAGCCAATCACTCAGCCCAAGCAGGCGAAAAGAACATACACGGAAAAATGGAGTTACAAGGACTTCAAGATCTAGTGTTGTGTACTATAGAAATACAATCATCATTAGATCTCTAATTAAATCCGTGAATATTTTCTCCCCGGGAAAAAATCTGTATGTAATTCTACGAGGACCGTAGTTTCAAATCAACCCCTGGTCACAGGGAATTTGCACTGTTTGCAATCCCAGAAAAAAGTATCATCCTGCAAAAGCTCCGCCCTCCGAGTTCAAAACTGCGATTCTCAGAAACATGGAGAACAGCAGAAGAGTCATGGAATTGTGACAAAAAGCACAAAAATGGATCTAAAGGATCTATCCAGCAATTGGAAAAAACTTCAAGCGACTCTCAAAAAGAGCGGTCCCTCGACAGCCACAAAACGCATTGCCAGCGACCAGGTCAGGCAAGATGGAGTGAAACGGAGAAAACAGTCATTTTCCTCACAGCATATACACACATCGGCCCGTGTGGAGAAACGTGAACGAGCATATAAGAAGCGGAAAATGACCAGTGTCACTACGAAAGTCGCAGATAGCGTGGGTAAGCTCACAGTGAGCGGGGACTCGGAGACCAAAGAATCCACCTTACGATCAAAGGTGAAGGACATCGGCCGGGAGCGTATCAATGAGGGATTATCAATTACGTGAGATGCTTTTTTTCTTTTCTTTGCGCTACCGTTACTTATACCCCTACGAAGCCGTGATGTTGATGTTTTTGGCAGCGCCGACGTAGGAAAATACATAGCCATCGATTGCGAAATGGTGGGCGTCGGACCGAATCCCGACCGCGATTCTGCGCTCGCCCGCGTGAGTATAGTCAATTTCACTGGAGATCAAGTCTACGACTCCTTCGTCAAACCGAAAGAAGCAGTCACCGACTGGCGTTCGAAAGTAAGCGGTATCACACCGGCGAGTATGATAAACGCAAGGAGTTTTGAAGAAGCGCAAAAGGACGTTGCGGAATTACTCGATGGGCGTATCTTGATAGGTCATGCGGTGCGAAACGATCTAGATGCCTTGCTTTTGGGCCATCCGAAGCGTGATATACGGGATACAAGCTTACACCCCCCGTATCGAAAGATTGCTGGAGGTGCCAAACCGCGGTTGAAGGTATTGGCGTCGGAATTGCTGGGCGTGACGATACAGGGAGCTGCACACTCGAGTGTTGAAGATGCTAGAGCGACAATGCTACTGTTTCAAAGGGATAAAGAATCCTTTGAAAAGGAACATGCGAAAAGATGGCCCATCCGAGTGCAAAATGAGGTTGATAATAAAGATGGGGCCACTACCACGAAGAAGAAAAAACCTAAAAAGAAGCGGAGGAAACGGTGATTTCGCCGTTTACCGGTCTTAAATAATCATGGCATTCAAGCGCATCTGCGAGGCAGAAGACCCATCGCAGAAGTGCGCACGGAGGAACTACCTAGATACAAAGCCTGTTGTTTATTTAACTACAGCGATTACATAATCCACATCTCCAATTTAAATCAAAACGCGTCCAACGCGTCGCGAGTCGACGAAGCAATCAAGACTGGGGGGAGAATCTGAAGACAGAAGTACTCCGTACTGAGGGGCATTTGATATACGTCTTTTGTGATATCAGGATTCTAATAGATCTATTTCTTTTACAACTCACCTTTTTTGTAACTACCAAAATATCCCAAGAATATCCCACAGCATATCATTTCTGCAAGAATAACATTCTTTTCTTGAAGGGAAGGATCGGATACGACGAAAGGCCAGAAAATAATGTTAGCTCTAAGGCCGTCGGGCGAATCCGAAGCCTCTCATCCTACCGTCCAGCCAAATATCCTTCCATGCAAGATCCATCATGATGGCCCTATAGAGGTATCCCAGAGGCACTGGAACCCAGTGACAGATGAAGATAATTCAGGTAGATTTCTACTCTCTTCGAGAAGTCCTCGAGTGAATGAAAAAAGCGTCGAGTATTGTCAACTAACTACAAGCTCTTCCCCCCAGAACTCGCAACTGCATATTTCCGTGGCCGAAAGCTTCGTGGGCGGCGAGTTGCGCTTCCGGAAGGGTATCATGGTACGTTTCTAGCCCTCTCGTCTCCTTACTCCCCTTCTAAAAAAAAAGAACCATTGATTCTGTCTGGGTGGGTATTGAAGCATGGAGTCTTTCTCAGGTAGTTAACTAACTCCGGGAAAACTTAGGAGTTGTCGCTTCTCCGACAGAAAGCCCTTTAAATATATCCAAGCAAAAATCATCGAATAGGTCGTCGCAGCGATACGACGAAAAAGAGAATGCCGATCGTAAGGATGATAACGATTGCGAGGAGGACGACGATGATGTTGAAGATGCACCGATGATTCTTGAAGCACAGGATACGTTCTCTAATATCATTGTCTGGGACCATGAGAAAGCCCCTTCTGCAGACGATGCGGTTGTGAAGGGGATAAACGAGTGGATACGTTTCGCTGAAGCGGTACGCTTGTTCTACTTTACTCAATCCCTATATCATTGTTTTGAATAAAAGATACCAGAGCTAACAATCTGCGATTTTGCAGATGCATACTGACGCAAACCAGGCGGAGCCTAGATAAGAACGATGCCTATTGACTGTAAATGATACCCCAAAGCCAGTTCGCCGGAATTCAATTTCCAACTTGTCTATATAATAATTACAACGAAATTACAATTTTTTAAAAAGGATTAGGGAAAAGATATTACTGTCGTCCGTGCATCCGCAGGAAATCTGCGATCTCAAAACAGGACTGACCGTCAGCTCATCAATGACCACTCCGCCACGGTCGCCCAAGACCAAGACATTCAGCCATACGGAAGAAAATATCAACAGAGTTGTAAACACCTATTTTCGGAGACCATGTGTCAGCAGGGTCTCAACAGAAACTTCAAGGAATCACCAAGCAAAAGGAGGCTCGGGAGAAACATACCGCCAAATCTCTCCTGGCACGGTCCCATCGCGAAGACAGGCACATCCGTCAATGAATGAACCCCTTGGGCATCAGCAACGGGCAAAGTTCCGTTTACAACGAAACCCGAAACGGCATCTTTATAGTTCACATAATGATCATCCGAACCCTTCACAAGCTCCACAGCAGCCACTCTTGAACCATCCTTGTGAACCTGGTAGTTCTCTCGGCGGTCCGGGTTGGCAGTCACGCCCTGGTAAAGCGTATACCGCGGATCCCACTGGGCGGGAAAATGCACACCCTCGGAGTAGTGGAGAGATGCATCGTTTTGCGTGGTATATTGGGATAATCCGGAGTTGAAATACGTTCCGATGGCGTCGCGCTTCTCGCGGTCGGTTTCCTTCTCGTTCAGATATTTGGTGTCGACGGAACCCATGACGTCAAACCCATGCCCGTGATCGGCTGTGACGAGGATGAGAGTATCGTCTAGTTCGCCGAGGGCGCGGAGCTTTTCGATAGTTGCCTTGATAGTGTCATCGAGTTCAAGCAGTTCTCCGAGAGCACGGTCGTAGTCCAGGGCGTGCATCTGCTTGTCAATACTAGCGGCTTCAGACATGAGGAACCAACCCTTTTTGCCCTTGCGCGAGCGGGTGTGGAGAATATCGATTGCCTTCAAGGTCATTTCCTTCAGTCCAGGCTGGTCAAGCGCATCCTTCTCAGAGCCGTCTGGATGATTATGCTGTTTTTGCATATTTTTCTTATACACATTCCGATCGAGCCATTTCGCCATGACGCCGACAGAGAACACGCCTAGGGCCTTTTTATCATTGGGAGCTTCAGCAAGGGAGGTTGCGTTCCAGCTGACGCTATACCCGCGATCATTGAAGAGCTTGTAGTAATCTTGGCCTTTGTACGATCTCTTCCCAGGCAGGAAGTTTTCAGCACCACCGCCGAAGAGAACATCTGGCCCAGACCATTTTGTCCAAGAGTAATTGGTCAGTCCTTGGTAGTAAGTGTCAATCACATGTCCGTATTGGCCCCGCTGACTGGTATGAGCAGTCAAGGCGGCAGGTGTAGCATCGGCTAGAATACCCGATTTTAGCATCAATTTATTGAATTTTGGAACAGTGAACTTACACAAAAACGCGGTGGACACAATCCCCACACCGGCATCAGGGTATACTCTATGGAAGATTTCTGCGATAGTTTCAACTTTTGGATCATCAAATGGATCTTTCGAGGAATCGACATAGACACCGAGCGCATTGACTGTGGTCTTGTGGCCGGTGTATAAAGCTGTAGCAGAATTGGCAGAGTCTGTAATGAAGGAATCCAAGGAATGCGTCATTTGGTGGCCTAGGACTGGGAATTTGTCCATCTGCATGGTGGTCTGATACTTTCCATTTACAGAGCGGTGAGCAATTAAGCGGGCAGCAGTGATCATGTTCGTGGTCATTCCGTCGCCAATAAACAGCACCACGTTTTTTGCCTTCCGAAACAGAGACAGATCCTTCACGGTCCAGGTAGCAATCGTTTTCTTCCCATTGTAGTAATTCAGAATGGCCTCGTACTCTCCCGGCTCGTACAAGGCAACCCGCCTATACGCTTTCGAGGCGACGCGGACTAACGAAGGCTTATTTGCATCCTTCGCGAAAAGATCTACGAATGTGAAAGACAGTTCCAACTAGGGAAAAGAAAACCCACAGCGTTTGGAATATGAGTGACTTACCTTCGTACCATGAGAAGCTCCACGTTTCCAGTTTCGGTTCCTTGACCTTGAAGAACTCTGTGGCTTTTCTGGGCCTGTTTGCACGGCCTTTGCGGGCGATTGTGAACGTGAAATTTGGGTCGGGCTCCCCGACACGAGCCTCAGAACCATTGACGGGGGAATGGACTTCCAGACGAATATCGAAATACTGTCCAGGAAGGAACTCGGCTCTATTTTGGATTAATTAGAGATCAATGGGCTTTCTTTCGACGAAGCAACTTATCCGTACTGGTCTGGAGGAAAGATGCAACCCAGCTCAGGACAACCACCCAGGCGTTGAAATGTCTGCGCAAGGCCGGATGCGGAGAAAAGCACGACACCTGCGATCAATGAAAGCTTCATGGTTACGACAAAACACGACGGCAGCGTGGTCTGCGTGCTCGTAATTAGGAGGGTAACTAGAGAAAAGGTGCGCCCGTATAAGAGCCAACGCCAGCAAGGAGAAAAGGAGAAAGAAAAAAGATGATTCAAGTGGCAGGAGTCTGCCCTTTTTTAAAAAACTATTTTCGTATTCGATTAAGCGGGAACTGCAGCGTATTCCGGGCATCCAGCAAGCTTGACCCGCATCGCGTCAATTCGGGCCATTCGCGCAGGGTCATTATGTACAAGAAACTGGTTCAAGGCAATAGAGGAGAATTCCCTCCACGTTCTGCTTCTTCTAGGCACGAAACGGCCAATGAATGCCCCCATGACGACCATGACCGCCCGCACGTGGTGAGAGACTGGTAGCTAGCAGTCCCCCAGCATCGTTAGGAATACACCGGCGGGGCCCGTGGATGAGAGCTATGTCACCGCTTCAAACTGCCTTCCAGATAGCTAGTTTAGTTAGTTAACCACCTACCCAAAATATGCATCTGAACAGGGTGCGGATGTAGACTGGTGGGTCGGGGCCCAACGACCGTGAATCCCGTCGATTCTCCGTTTCACAAGACAAGCAAGCGTCGGCGATCAGATAGGAGCAATTCCTCTTTGCTTTTCCCACCGGTGACCGCAAGGATCCCTCTGCCAATTGGACCACAGCTTGTCCACCGATCATCGTTGCACCTTTACATACCAGAAACACACTGCTTGCAGCACGCAGAATGTGTCGCCGGGGCAGTGATACTTTGACCGGCGTTCGCTTGCAGCCCCATGAGGGCAAGCCTGTTCCTGGATGGTTGGCATGGGGCCGATGGAGCAATGGAGATTGGAGCAGGGAAAAGGCTGGTGGTCCTTCGTTGGGAGGGGAATGAGACGATCGAGAGAGAGAGGGGAGGAGAGGAAAGGATCAAGCCCATGAGTTGTTTCTGCCAGTCGGTGATGCGCTGCGGGACACGTGCACGTTGAACCTTGTCGGCGCCAACTTTATCCGGATGTTTGTTAGTCAGCACTCATCCCTGCCAAAGTTTAATCTCCCCCACTCTTATCAAAATGATTGAGCTTACCATTGAGGGGGAAAACAATGTTGCATCGAAGCCAGCGACAGGGTCAGATTGTCACGGAGATTTAATTACAAGATCTGAAGTCTTGACGGCATATAAACTGGGTCCTTAAAGTCAGTAACACCTGCATTTCCTGCACAGTATCCTCTTTTGCATTTGTGATGATCTAGATAAATTCTCAATTAGTAGGCAGGTTTTTGAGCTGTAGGCTGCCGTTAGATAAGGTATAAGACAGCGCAAAAAACAAGCTGGGATATTTGCAGCCAATGAGCTTGCTAACTAACTCATTAATCCCAAGTGATTTAGCCCCACCAAGCCCAAACTGCCCAAGCCTGCATTCCTCAACCCGCTTCTTCAAGGAGAAACCACCCAGCTGAAAATCAACCAGGCAGAGAAACAGAAGCATGGCTGAGAAAGCTGTAGCTGAAAGCTTGATTCCAAGGTTCATGATTGAAAGGCTACTTAATCAAGGTTAGCCAGATAACTTCACTACAAGCTGGCAAACGGACAACAGATAAGCCCCGCAGAAATTGCATTGTAGAGGTGGATGTCCTACTGACCATGAGCTGATGTTCGACAGACCAGAATGACCGTCGAGTTTCCATTCTAGGCTCCATTGATGGCCAGCCCGGCATCATGACCGTCGAGAGAGCGGCATTTGTCGCAGACCTCGGCTCCCTCAAGGCGCTCCATGCGGCATTCAGCAATGTTGCCAACCTGGGCGCAAACGATATCTACCGCTGGTACATGGCCTCCTCTGGCCAGAATCACGTCAATCCTCCCGACCTCAAGCTGAACCTTATCTGGCCTTGCACTGAGCAACATATTCTAAAATACTCCTCGCAGAACGTTCGCATGGTCACGGAAACCCCTGAGATCTATCAAACACATGTGAGACCCTATATGGAACGGAAGCGGGGGAATGGGCGCCTGAACTGGGTCTACAACATCATTGAAGGTCGCAAGGAGCAGGAGGATGTGCTATATCGGGAGTCTGATCCAGAAGAAGGCTTTCTTCTCCTGCCCGATCTAAACTGGGACAGAAAGACAATCGGCACGCTACGTCTGCTAGCTCTAGTGGAGCGGAGGGACATTTGGAGTATGAGGGATTTGAAGAAATCTCACGCCGTCTGGTTAAAGCACATGCGCCAAAAGCTGCTTGATGCCGTCGTTAAAGTCTACCCGGAGCTCGATACCGATCAATTGAAGCTCTATGTTCATTGTAAGTGATGTGCTGTCTCGATTGCCCCCCTTCCCTCTTTTTGAAATTATTACAGTTCAAAGGAGCTTTGATCTCTAAGCTTAACGTCGCTGGCTTCGTTTAGATCATCCAACATACTACCATTTCCACATTCACGTTGTGAATGTCATGCTCGAAGCCGGAAACACTCAATCGACAGGCAAGGCCTTTGGGTTAGAGAATCTGATTTCCCAGTTAGAAACAATGGCCGGAGGCCCAGATGCAAGTATGGCGGACGTGCCCATCTCTTTCTACCTTGGTGAGTCGAGCGAGTTATGGACGAGTGTCTTTGGGCCCTTGAAGCGAGGCGAAACGCCAGCTTCTGAGAATTGATTAACTCGATACCGTCTTGTCTTCGAATATTGGTACGTGTAAGTTTGAAGAATAGCAACTCATAGAACAGAAAGCCTTAAACTCGTCTCAATCCATCTCAATATAATATTGCTCCGCTGTTTATTCATTCGCCTTATATCGTCTAGAATATTTTGTATTGCGGGAAAATGTTTGCTGTGTTTGCACTATGACGCACCAAATCAATTTCCCCTTTGCTTTCGACTTCTTGTTGCCTGGCATTGACCAAAACTATTTTCACAAGAATCATATGACAACGTCAAAGATTCAGTCAGCTCGGGAAGAGAAAATAGTGCTTCAGATACCCAAGTTCCAGAGACTTTCGCTTGCTATCCCTACAAAGATGTCGTTGGAAAATCCGGACTGCCCCAGCAATGCAAAGGCATTCGTGCCACTAGGTAAGATCTTCCCCGCAGTTCACTCTGCATTCAAAAAAAAGCCGACATGCCAGCAAAAGAAAGAAAGAAAGAGAGAAAAAAGAAGAGGAGAAGAGGAAGAACACACCAACTCTAGTAGGAATGAAATAGAACCTCGCTAACCATCCTGGAAAATCCCCCCAGAAAACAACCCCGAAGTAATGTCCCACCTCGTCCACCAACTCGGCCTCTCTCCCACCCTCGGCTTCACAGACGTCTACAGCATAGATGACCCCGACCTCCTCGCCTTCGTCCCCCGCCCCTCCCACGCCCTCCTCCTCGTCTTCCCCGTCTCTCCAGCCTACGAGTCCGTCCGGATATCAGAAGACTCCACCAAACCCGAGTACACCGGCTCCGGCCCCACCCAGCCCGTAACGTGGTTCAAGCAGACCATCCGCAACGCCTGCGGCCTCATCGGCCTGCTGCACGCCGTGTCGAACGGGGAGCCGAGGAAAAATGTGATCGGTGGATCGGATCTTGAGGCGCTGCTGCGTGACGCGGAGCCGTTGGAGCCGATTAAGCGTGCGGATTTGTTGTATGAGAGCTCTGCATTGGAGAGTGCGCATGCGGATGCGGCGAAGAGAGGGGATACGGCGGCGCCGGAGGCGGAGGCGAATGTGGATCTGCATTTTGTGTGTTTTGTGAAGGGGAATGATGGGCATTTGTGGGAATTGGATGGGCGGAGAAAGGGTCCGTTGGATAGGGGAGTGTTGGAGGAGGATGAGGACATGTTGAGTGAGAAGGCGTTGAATGCTGGGGTCAGACAGTTCTTGAAGGGGGAAGCAGCTGGTGGTGCTGGTGATTTGAGGTTTAGTCTTGTGAGCCTTGGGACGGCATTTGACTGATTGTTCCATTTGCCCGTATGTGATGAATACTGTATAGATATGAAGTGATATGACCGCGGAGGGGTATTTTGAATCAGAACTGATTTCGAATATCAATAATCTCATGGGTATCTTCGGAACTTCATGGAAACATCGTCCTCTGACACTACTAACGCCGAAATTAAAAATCACAATATCATTAAAGCCATCCCAGAAACCTCAAGAAGTTGCCCACCAGCCATCCCAATTGAAACGCAGCACCTCATCACCACAGGACCACCAGCCCGCCGTAAGATTTCTAGCAAAAACCTCTAGGGCATTATATTCCTTCATGCAGCACTGTCCGGAGGCTGCATTTCGTTCAGTGAAAAAGAGTTCTTCGACCATTTCCTTCAGATTCGGTTTTCTCGAATGCACATCTGGCACAGCAGCAATGACCCTCCGGCTAACCACACGATCTGCCTTCCCGCCATCACCGAACGGTGGTCCCTTTTTCCCTATAATCAGCACTTCGTACGGCAATCTCCACAACGCGCGAACAGGAGAAACCGGATACCCGCCGGTTGTCGTTTTGATCCAAATCCACTCCTCAAATGGCTGCAGCCCGGCGTCTCTGAGCGCCTGACGAGCAGTGGTGCGAGACCTGTGGCTATTCGTTGTCCAGATTGCGGCAATGCCTACCTCCGAATCGAGATGGGTTTTTAGCATTCTCGATATCAGGGCTTGCAGAGCCGGGAGTGCCGAGATCGTCTCGTACTGCGCTGAGCGGCGAACGGAGCGATTGGTCCAGGGAGGGTCCATGATGATGAAGTCGAACTTTGCGCCTGATGGAAGGAAAGGAAGGAGGTTCGGAAAGGAGACCGGTTGGGTTGTTGACATGTGGGTTAGAAGAAAGGCCGCTTTGGGCGGGATCCTAAATTTTATCGAATGATCCGCCGTTGTTTGGCTGCTTTGTTCTTTGCCCGGCGGCAGTGTGGTGGTTTCTGGAAACGGGTCGTTTCGAATACGCAAAATGGCCGGAGCAGAAGACGTGTTTTTCACGGCCGTGCCTTGTATATAATCCAAAGCGGGAATCAGATTCACTCCCGGCGACAATATCAAGGGGTGTTGATCCTCCACACTCGAAACGTCCCCTCGTCTCTCCCGATGTGTATCAGACGTAAGATCAGGTTCTCTACCCGCACATAGCTCGCCCGAGTCGGATTCCACCACTTGACGACCTCGTTTCCGTTTCCTCCCAGGCTGCAGGTGGCCAGGCCAGGTTGCTCGCGGGAGACACCATCCACCACAGGCATGATGAGTCCGTAACTCTTGTAACCCCTCATCGACAAGGGTAGCTATCTTATCACGATAGTCCAGTTCATCAGCTGGGATGCGCTCCATCACTTTTCGTACTGCCTTTGCTCCCTTCGGTTCAGTTGAAGGGCTGGAATAAGGAGACTCCAAGGGCGGGCAAGAGAAAACCGAGGGTGCGTCCGACTCCTCGCTGACATTTCCTGGAAGATGTGATTCTCTTTGGGCCAGGCTGATTGAAGCCGGGATATCTATCAGATATACGGTTTGGGAGCTATTACGACAGAGTGTTGCCGAATGCGGCCGTAGGCTTGGAGGCGAGGGGCACGCCATCCTCAATCAGTGACGAGGCAAAAAGAGGGCTGCTGATCGAAGACAAGTTTTCCATTCATATTGATCTCAGCCTAATGTTCACTTTTCAATCAAAAATGCTGAAAATGGAACTGTTGATGATCGCCATGTAACTATATAATAGGATCATCATCGTTTTTCACTTTCAAAGGTTATCAACAAAGCAAACTATGCAAACATGGAATTTTAAGAGATAAAAGGGGCATTTCTCTGATTCCTCAATATACAACATACCTCACATCCGAATTGATTGGGTTAAGAAAGAAGACAAGAGATGGAGTTAAACACTACGCATCGTTTAATTCAACCTCAAAGTGAGCTAACACCCCTAGAGGTTTTTTTTATAAGCAGCAAAAGAGTTAAAAAAACAAGGTACGTAATGAAAGAGAGAGAGAGAGAGAGAGAGATTCTACAGCACACAGAGCAATCACACAGACAAAAGAGATTGGAAAGATCCTCAAATAGACAATATAAATTTCTCCATTTCTTTTTAAATGCAAATCATCCTGTTAATAATGGGTTGAGAGTGGGACTGATGGAAAGGTGTTAAGAGCGCAGCCACACATACACAGAACCACATACATACATTCAAAAAGAAAGTAATAGGCGGGAAAGACAAAAACGAAAGAGAATCGGGAATTCAAACAAACTTAGGATATTCAGCAGAGTCAGAAAGCCCTAGCTGCTTGCCACGAAAAAGAAGGAAATACACTCAGCAAGTGAAGATAAAAAAACTGAAAATGGTCCAGTACCCACCAGGGGCATGAGTGAATTGAGTTGAAATGCAAGTATGTGCTGTGATATGTGTGTTCTAGTGGCCTTGGATCCACTTGCTAAATGATTGCAAGTGCGCATGACGTTGAGCTAGGATGTGTAGTCTGTATGCAATGTGCCATGCTTTGAGAAACTCCAGGCAGTGCTAGAAATCCCCAATAGAATAAAAGAAAGCATCCCCAAGAAGTGAAGAAGAAAAAGAAATAGCCAGCTTAGATACTTTTTTTTCCCGTCTGACAACCGTTGCTTTCATTCCCTTTCCCTCATTCAGAAAATGAAAAGAAGCGAATTTGTGACACATCGAGTAAGAATATAAAAAAACAGGGTTTCAGAATGTTGGAAGACCAGTCAAATATCCCAAAGAGAAACAGGTAGGATGGTTTTTTTTATCTCTGTGGAATATCATTAGTGAATAAGTCTTAACTAATTAAGGGCAACAAGCAAACTTACGCGTCCACGGCGCCCCCCAGGAGCAGAGCCTTGCGAGGTCTGAGCCTGATAGAATGGTTGCGGATAACCATACAACTGCCCGGTACCCATAACTGGAGTAGCAATAGGACTGAATTGCGAGGCGGCGGCAAATGTAGGCGGCTGAATCATAGGGTTGAGCTGTGCCGGTGGTCCAGGAATAGGAGACGAGTGGGTTTGTATGGATCGGAAAGCGTCCATGGAAGCGACATTAGCTGGATAACCACCGAAGCCGTTTGTGGGCATCGCTGAGTAGAATCCGGCTTGGGGAGACATCCCGCGCGACTGGGCGGCTAAGAAAGTTTGATATTGAATTTGGGGGTTAAGTGGATTGACTGGTTCGGCCCCAAAGCCGGTGCCGTTCATGGCGTTGAAGTTACCAAGTCCGTTTTGAGCATTCATTCCACCGAGTGAGTAAGGGTCAAAAGGAAGAAGATTGTGTTCTGATGAGATCGATCGCGTCATCATGGCAGGAGAGTTGAAAGACTGAGCCGGCATGGTCGGAAATTGTCCGCCGTATTGCCTTTCAGGCTGATGCTGGGTGTGTGCAGCAGGTTGCCTTGGTGGCTGTCTTCCCTGGCTCTTTTCGCTATGACCATTTCCGGGATCTCTGCCGTGATGTGTGTCTCGAGACGGACCGTTTCGTGAAGAAAGCCCGACTTCGTCCATGAGACGTTTGTATCCTTGGCTTGGTGAAGTCTTCAGTTTTGTGAGGACCTTCGCCACGGTTTTCACTACTTCAGCACGCATGCTTTCCTCGAAGAAAGGCGTGGTAAGAACTTTGAAGATCAATGTTGCACCAGACACTTGGTCTTTGAGGATATTCTCCAATGTTTCATCCCCTGGGCTGAAAAATAATGCTTTCAAAATAATCTCTCTTGCTTCCGGCTCGTTCCTTTGATTGACAATTTTCAAAACAGTCAAATAAGCGACCTTGTGCGTACAAAGGTGCACCAAGTGAGGGACCAGTCGAGGAGCTAGGACAGTCCGACGATGAGGGAAGTTACAAGTGTCCAGGAACCATGTTAACAACAGAGCTCCATTAGCATTAGTTGCCAGCTGAACACTATGGAGTGCGATTGCAGATGCAAGCATTCGCTGCTGGTCCTTCGTTGCATGGTGGCTTTCTAGGCAAGCCCTCATCGCTCTTGCGCCGAATCTGCCTTGAGAAACTTCCCACATCCGACTAAGCATCGTCTCAAAGATGAAGTCATTGTAAGGTGATCCGAACCGCAGGCAGCATTGCAAAACATAATTTCCGTACTGATCAAGGAAAAGCGGAACAGTGTACGGCCGCAAGCTATCCACAATCGTTTGCTTCTGAGAATGAGTTTTGGCGACATCGATGATTTTCTGTGCGGCCCAAGTACCATTCTTGTGTACTCCGATTTCTGCAAGATGGGGGACGATTGGGACTAGCATCTCTTCCTTTGTGGCTTCAGAGCAGAACTCGAACAACTTCTGCACCACCGTGTTGCCTAGATAATCTGAGGCCAGTTCGGCAATTTCAGGAATCATACTTTTGGCAGTTTCTTCAATTTCTTGGACACTGCACGCTCCATTATCGATCCGCTTTCGAATGTCCCTGAGCTTAGGGGCATCGAAAGTTCGAGTTTGGCTTGGTTCGGAAACCGGGGAGATGTCATCAATGAAGGATTGGAAAGCGATCGCTCTCTGGATGCTTTGGCTGATATTGAGGCATTCGTTCTCCGTTGCATCAAATTCAGCAACAATCTGCACCATCTCCGGTAGCAACATAGGAAGCTCTGGGATTTTTGGTGAATCGACGCGTCCCTCTTCCTTCCCAGAACCCGATGGGCCGTCACCTGGTTGGCTGGATGCATTTTGGTCCGGAGTTGGGGATGGTTGCATATCGCTCTGACCAGGAGTCTCAGAAACTGGTGTGACGGGGACCTTTGCGTAACCAATGCGGACAGGGCCAGCGCCAGGGAAGATCTCCTTGCCATTCAAAAGCTGTTTTGCTTGGATTGCACTCTCCATGCGATCGAAATTGACAAATCCGCAATTTTTATGAGTCAACACTCTGGTGGACTCAATTTTTCCGTACATGCTGAAAATCGCATCCAAGGAGGTGACAGTGGTCGAAACGGGGATGCTACCGATCCAGAGCGCTCGAGTTGGCCCTTCAAGGTTGTTTTCATCGGCTCCTTCTTGGCCTGGTCGTAACGAACCAATACCTCCCAACTGCATCATTTGAACTGCTTCTTGTAATTCATCGAATTCTCCTGCTTCGGCAATTCGTATATCAGTAGCACTGAGGCTGTTGTCTAGCCTTGATGGGGTTGCAAGGTAGTTACGGATAGCTGATCGCTGAGGCGGCGTGTCTAACACTCCAGCGGTACGAGCACGAGGCCGACTTGCCGACGCCTGGTTGGCAAATGCCTGAACTGCAAGATTATGCTGATGGATCTGCGCCTGAGTAGCAGCTAGTTGAGCTGCTGTAGCAGCAGCTGAGGGGGTCATTGTTCCGGATGGTATGCTCGAATAATGGGCTCCGAACTCTTCTTCATCTTCGGCATATTTTTCCTTGGCATTGACCGAATATGAACGAAACCTGTTTGCACCTCTATTCAGCATTGTCAACTCAGCAAGCAGTGGAGGAAAGGAAGGAGCTTGTTGCTGCTGCTGCTGTTGTTGCATCAATATTTCCATCGAAGGACGGGCCAGAGTCGCTCTCGCCTGTTGTGGAGTTTCTGCAAGACCCAAATAATCCAAAGTTCTTACATCCGCATCTGCCAGGCCGTCCCTCGAAAAAGATGATTGCGAAGGAGACGTGGGACCTTCTGAAGATCGAATACTCGTCAAAGTAGTAGCCCGATCACGACCCGACGTCCAGTTAGTTGAGAAGACGGACGGCCCAAATGGATTAGTGTTCCCGAGAACATTGCTGCGTTGTGGCATCGAACCCGCTCGAAGCCTGGATAGGAGCGCTCCGCTTCCTGGGGCCGAAGTCCTCGGTGTTTCTAAACCAGGAGGGCGAAACGGACTTGTCGACGGGGTCGGTCTCGAAGTCTTTGAGATGATGGATGGCTGGACATTAACACCGTTGAGAGATCCCACCGGCGAGAATCGAGAGGGAACTGTGTCTGCCCGTGTTCGTCGCGCAGTGCTTTGGATGTTTGTCTCTGCTAACGGGACTAGATCTGGAAATTCGTCTTGACCGGGGGATTCCGGGATGTTCTCTCGCAAAGGAGTCGAGTTTCCACTTGTCGGGGGTCCCCAGATACTAGGAGATACCCCTTCTTGAGCCTGGATTTCTCTCGCCCTGTTTTCGAAGAAAGAAAAGAGGACACATCAGCGTCATGCCCAGGTGTTGGTTCCGGAGATAGGGATAGAATACTTACCGCTTTGAATAGATGCGTGCGCTGAGCTCGTGGGAAGGGGATCCTGCCGTCCTTCTCGCACTTCCAATCGATCCACCTGCGCTAACTAGGCCATTTGGTCCCCCAAAGGCAGATTTCATCGAGCTCGATGGTTGCAGTTCGCTCGGGGACGAACTTCCAGTCGACGTTCCCGAACGTGGTTGGCCCGTGGGAAGGTAGCCAAAGTTGAGATGGCCATCCGGCCTTGAGGAGGGTGCCATTATAGATTAAGAGAATATTTTTTTTGTCTCGTTCGAATAAGAACGACCGGTTGTCCGTTTTAAAATCTATGGCTTCTCTCTGAGAAGAAAAAAATAGGCGTTCAGTGACGAGGAAGGTGATGAAGAGGAATGCGCCCAAAGGTAACTGACAACACCATTAGGTCAATAAGGTTCTTTTCGTCCCCGTAAAAGTATAGAGATTAAACGAGTCTTGGGATATTGGGTCAAATATTGTGAACTGTGCGTCAAGGAGAGGGCAAGGGCAGATTATGATTGGGATCGATGACGGTGTAGAATCGAGGTTGAAGATTTGGGGGGAGGGATCTGGTCACGATGGGGCCGTGAGGACAAGGCTCGAGCTTCGATCAAGTAGTCAACTAGCTTTCAGGGATCCGTGGGACCAAAGCCTGTCGCAAAACCAGAACAAAGTCGGGTCGGCGGGAGATTCTGGGCTGGAGAGCGACGGTGAGGGTGAGCCACTCCTGCGTGACAAATTGCACGGCGACAAGCGAGTGGACCGATTGGCAAAGGGAGAAATTCCCGAGAAGGGTGAACAAAAAGACAAGGTGTGAAAAGGGAATGTGATGGCCGGTGTTGTTCGAAGAATGTCGTGGGGGCGAGGGGAGAGTGCGAGAGAGTGTGGGTGTGGTGGCTGGACTGAAGCTTACAGTAATAGTAGTAGTACCTAAAGGTGGTAGCAAGGAGTGGCCTCCTTTTAGAAGAATATATCCAGCATTAAAGATCTGTCGAAAAAGGGTCGCCGATATAAAGTGCCTAATAAGAAGGGTACGCAGAGCCAGGCGAAGAAGCGAAGAGAAGAAGATCACCAGCGTTGTCGTCGAGACAGAGAAAAGAAAGAAAAAAAAAAAGGAAAAAAGAGGATGTTGAAGTCGAAGAGTCGGGGACTGGACTGGCGGCTCAGGATGAAGAGATACGGGGGACGGACAAAGGCTCACTCTGCGCAGATACGGGTAATGAAAAAGGATAGAGAAGAGAAGAAGAGAGGCACAGAAGAAGAAGAGGCGGGAAAGAAAGAGATTAGTTTAGGGCGTCCTGTTTTTTCTTTTCTTTCGGTTTTGTGGGGTTTAGGAATAAGGAGTGGAAGAAGGGATGATGGGATGAAGGGAGTGGGAAGAGGAAGAGGAGGAAGAAGAAGAGGAAGAAGAAAGGGAAAAAAAGAAGTTGATGATGGAAGTCAAAAAGAGAATGGAATGATTGAGTTCCGCCTAACAAGCTCGTCTTTTTTGCACTCTCTCTTTCTTTCTTTCTTCTCTCTCTTACACTGTCACTTCTCTCTCTCTCCCACTCTCTCCCTCTCTCTTTTTCTCGCTGTCTCACTGTCTTGACTGCCTCTCTCTCGGCGTCCCCAAGGGTCCATATAATACGACTGTTATTCGTTATTGCTATCATTACGATCGTCTATTATACACAAGTCCTTTTTTTGAAACTTTCTTATTATGATCAAGCTAAGTCTGTTAAAAGGCCGGGGTTCGAGCCCAATTGCAGACTCACTTGCTGAATCCTGAAACATTCACTCCCAAGACTCAACTCACCCCTTTGGTGACTGTCTGAAAAAAGGAGGGAAGAGTCGCTGCGCTAGTCAGTTCAACCAGTGCTTAGCCTTTTCTTGTCACTTGGAGGCTGGTTCCGTAACTAGTCAACTAGCTGGGCCAGGCCGTTGCCCTTGATCAAATCACAGTCCGGAGGGCTCCTTGAAAGCGCTCAGGTTCCTGAACTAGCAACTCGAAGAATCACTGCGAATCAGGCTTTCTTTTTCTTTCTAGAAAGAAAGAAAAAAAAAACGATGATCTGGCCCTTGTGGCTTTCTTTACGAGAAGAGCGTGGGATACGTATGGATGGATGTATGTACCCGAGTTGATCCTAGGCGGCCAACGCTGCATGTTCCCTGTCTCAAGCGTTTTTTTTCGCTTCGAGTCCCGAGATTTCGCACCGGGGAGGATGAACGCGCGCCAGGATTGTAGAAAGAAAGAAAAAAACTGCTGCCTCCAGATTCTTGATCGCATAGTTCTGCTTCTTCGTCTCAAAGATCAGCGTTTAAACTGTGCAAAAAAAAGGCAGTATCACCATCCACAGAGGGCTGGGCAAGCCTTCTGGAGTACCGAGATTGCGCAATGCTGATACACTAGCCCTGTGCCCCCAAGTCGATGGTCTGACAGGCCGGCGTTCTCCTCCAGCACTGATGGCGTTTCATTCCCCACATGTGGAATGCTGGTGCCTCGCGGTGGTTGGACGCCCAGCTAAAATTTGCCATTTTTTGCAGACGGACGGTGCGTTTTGCGTCTGAGGACTCCGTAGGGAGAGTCGTCTCGACCTTTCTTTTCTTACGTGCTCGTTCGACTGAGGGCGGGAAGAAGGTCCGTTTCAAAATTCGCTTCCGTCCATGCAGAGCCCTCCTTCAACTATCTTTTTGCCTTATTGTGAGAAGCCTTTTCACCGTTGAAGACAAAAACAAGTCGAGAAGCAACGCGATTCATTGTAGCGAAGGACAATCATTCGTAGCGAATATACAATATACATAGCACAATAACATTGGCATTCAACGGTCGGACGTAGGCCCAGTCCGTGAGTTAGTTAATGAGGAATAGCTAGTTAACTCCTGCCGGTGACTCACAGCCCGGCCAGTCAGTTTTGATAAAGAAGCGTTTGTTGCTTATCGGCTCCCAGAGAATGGCGGGGTTGGAAAACCTCAGAAGAAAAAAAAACTTACTATAATCACTATCTACCCAACGCCCGTCTCCCAACTGCCGTCGGACGACGTTGCGCAAGCCCGCACAACACTTAACTGGGTTTTACGAAATTTAAACACTGGAACAATGGCGCCGTCAGAGCCAAACACCATCTACATCGACGAGGACGTGGGCCGGGACGACGAGTTCGCCGCGGGCACCGACCTTTCCCCCTACAAGACCCTCCTCTACGCCTTTTCCCAGCATCCCCCCACCACGGAAAACATTCAGTACCTTACTCGAAAATCCGAGACAGGTCCTGTTGGCGAAGATGGCGACTCCTCCGTTCGCCTTGAGTGGAAACCAGCCACCAAATCTGCCCTGAAGAAAACCACCAACTTATACGAGGCGAAGAAGAGAAAAGCTGCCAAAGAGCATGACTTGGTGCTTAGACAAAAAGAAGAGGCCGACAAGAGACGTCTGGTGCTGGAAGAAGCGAAGAAGGTGGTCATCAAGGAGGACGAGTCGCTGCCAAAGCCCGTGCGAATCAGACTGGACGAGAAAGACGCCGCAAAGGTGAAGCTGCGGGGCGGCGAGACAGCGGGCACGAGGGTCCGCGTTCTCGGGAGGGTACATCGCCTACGATCCCAGAAGGATATGATATTCGTCACCTTGTCTGATGGGTATGGCCTTTTGCAATGTGTCTTCACCGGCGACCTCGTCAAGACCTACGACGCGATGACTCTGACCCTGGAGACCTCCCTTGCTATCCACGGAGAAATGTCCGCTGTTCCACCAAAGCAGCATGCCCCCGACAACCGCGAACTCCAAGCGGATTTCTTCTCAGTCATTGGCCGCGCCGCTGGCGACAAAGAAGCCATCACGACCCGCGTGGCACCCGACGCCGACCCACAGACCCTCTACGATAACAGACACCTGGTTTTACGAGGCGAACACGCCTCCTCCGTCATGAAAGTACGCGCTGCAGTTCTTCGCGCCTTCCGCGCTGCCTTCGAAGAGCATCGCTTGCTTGAAGTGACACCGCCGGCCATGGTCCAAACCCAAGTCGAAGGCGGCGCCACCCTTTTCGCATTCGACTACTACGGCGAAGCGGCGTACCTCACCCAATCCTCCCAGCTCTACCTCGAGACCTGCATCCCCTCCCTCGGCGACGTATTCTGCATCTGTCCCTCCTTCCGCGCCGAAAAGTCCCTGACCCGCCGCCACCTCTCGGAGTACACACACATCGAAGCCGAACTCGACTTCATCACCTTCGACGATCTCCTCGACCACATCGAATCCATGATCTGCGCCGTCATCGATCTCACCCTCGCCGATCCCCACATCGCAGCATACATCAAGAACCTCAACCCCACCTTCACCCCGCCCGCCCGCCCC